>JAJIBD010028176.1:0-7500 GCA_021461705.1 Cryptotis parvus
GATGGGACTGGATCAAAGTTTGAAAAACTGCTTGTGCAATAGTAGCAGTAGTGGTCATGGTGATGAATCACTTATTAGGACAGCAATAATCAGGAGATCGGTGGGTTTATCAGGACTATTAGAGCAGCTTTTCACGAACCCTTCAGGAGGACTATCTTTAGGAAATCACTTGTCGCTTGTCTTCCCGTTCATCATCAATTTGCTCGAGCGGGCACCAGTAACATCTCCATATGTTCTGTCACATGCTAGTAGAGCCCAAGGACATCTGCTTGCTCCAGGAACATAAAAGCCTAAACCATTCCATCAGGTCATGGGAATGAGGTCTATTATTGTTACTGGTATTTGGCATATCAAATACGACACGGAGTAACTTACCAGGCTCTGCCATGCAGGTGGGATACTCTTTTAGTCACCTCTGATCTCCAGTATTTATCGATGAACTGCGTGGCTGCAAGCGGCTGCGTGAGCTGGGCTGTGATCAGCTTGTCTGCTGGGTGGAGTTCTGATGAGAGGGAGTCCGGATGTGGAAAATGGTGGCCCCTCATGGAGTGGGGGTCCTCTGTCTTCTTACGAGGCTCTGCTGGGGTGGTGGGCCAGGGCTAGAACCTGTATTTATTTATTTAGGAAATAAATACTTTTTTATGAGTTATTAAAAGTAACGATCACCAGGGGCTTGGCATGAATTCAAGTCCAGGGACAGAGAAAGACACGGAAAAGTTTTAGTGAAAATGGGATGAAGAGAACATCCTAAAGAGAGAATAAAGGTGATAGAAAATAAAAGTATAGGAAATAAAGGGTAGTAGAAGGGGATAAAAAGGAAGGAGTTGTTGATTCAAGCACAGGGTCCTTGCAATGTCCAATCAGCAACCTGTATAAGAGGAATGTGAAGGATATACTTAGAATCTATAAGAGCTATAGAAGCTAGAAGTGCTTGTAGGAGCTAGAAGCCCTTTTCTGCAGGTCCTCGTTATTGGCTTCTTTCTCTGTTTTCCGTGGGGATAGTTCACACCTGAACATTTGCAGGATTGTGGATCCTCTGGCTGTCTGAGGGCTCAATCAGGTGGTAGAATCCAACTCTGAATGAGGCATATTGGGACCCAGAGTTTCTCGGGGGGCTGTCATCTATAGAGATATAAGCACAGTCTTTTCCTTGGATGAGTTTACCCTCTACCCATGCATTATGGGTAGAAAATAAAGGCAGTGAGATTAAGTCCTCTATTAAAAGTGATGTTTAAAATGTTAGGAGGGAGTAGAACTGGGAGATGTTATTGGAGTTGTGGCTTAATTTTGGAGTTTGGGGAAGATAAAACTAATTTGAATCATAGCATGTGAATGATAGAATTGGTCAGAAGGGGTCCAAAAAATATATTCAGTGTATCTTCACCTTTGACTTTGAAAACCAGATTTTTTTAAAATTCCTATTTATTTATACAAAGAACCATGATTTACAAAGCTATTGTGTCGGGGAACGCCGCGGGGTCCCCGACAGTGTTAGGACAGAAGTTCTTTTCTCACCTCCGAGGACGCGGGAGAACAGATGAAAACTCACGAGTCCGGTGCAATTCCAAAAAAGGCTTTTTAATAGTACAAATGATCTTCCACAGCACTCCAATATAATGAACAAACTCTAGCTCTGTTCTGAACTTAGACCATACAAAAGAGCCTAAGTCTCCCACCAAAGAGAGAGGATCTTACCGGGCTGAGTCCTACCCAGAAGGAGCAAAAGGCCAAAGAGCCAAAAGCCAAAAGCCAAAAGCCAAAAGCAAAAGGCTGAAGAGCCAAAAGCCACAGGAGCCAAAAGCTGAAATCTAAAAGGCCCAAAAGGTGAAGGGGCCTCAAGTCAGTCCCCTTATATACACCAAAGTAATCCAACCGGGAGGGTCATGTCAACAAAGAACTCTAAACAGAGTGTAGTGCCACACCCTATTGCAGGTATAAACAAAGGTTATGCCAAGGACTAATCCGAGATTATCTCTTATGTAAAACACTGGAGAAAGAGGGCTGATATAAAGTAATACATCTTAACTTCATGAGCTTCATGTAATCTAGATGGTACCCACAAGTTCCTTCTTATTATCTGCACCAGGGTGATTCTGAGTATCTTGTTCTCTTGTACTGAAAGGGTCACTCTCACCTGCTTAGAGCAAACTAGTATGATCCTTCCTATAGTCTTCCTATAGTCTCAACGTAGCCAGGATGGTAGTCTCCTGGTAAATTCCTAACTGTCCCACGCTGGGTGCAGTGGGTATAAAGAGAGGAGCTGTGCCCAATCTAGTAAACATAGAAGTCTTAGTAGATGTATAAGTCAGAAGTTATTCAATCAAGTTGACTTCTGTAACTGCCACACCCTCTAGCAGTGTTTACATAGAAGAGAGGTCTCATCAGAATGAACCTTGGTTTAAATAGATTAAGCTGGGAGTGGGCAAAACAACAAAGCTCCTAGAATAGCTAAACCTGTCCTCCAACACTATTGATAGTTGAGTTTTAGGTTTATATTATTTCAATACTAATTCCACCACTAGTGTCAACTTCCCTCGCCACTCTTCCCATATTCCCCCTCCCACTGCACCTCTGTCCTCATACCACTTGTCAAGTTGACGGGCACATTACAACGTTTCAGTGGTTGCGCTTAGATCTCATGTTTTTAGTGTTGGTGAGTCTGTGTTTTTGAATATATGGCTACATCACTCACCCATATCACGTCACCAGATACCTGAAGCCCTGATGCATGTTATCTTCTCCACCCCTCCCCCCATTCCAAATTTCTTTCTTTCTCTGCCGTACTCCTCTATAAACACTGGTATCAAGGGTGATCTCCTTTTGCTACAGTACATTTCCTTATCCGACATTATATATACCACAGATAAGTGAGATCATTCTGTTTTTGTCTTTCTTCTTCTGGATTACTTTGCTCAGTGTGCTATCTTTTTAGTTCCAACCAGGTTGCAACAAAATGCGTAATTTCATCATTTCTTGGCAGCTGCATTACATTGTGTATATATACCACATCTTCATAAGTTATTTGTTTGTAATTGGACACCTAGATTGATTCTATATCTTCTTTTCACTTGTATCATTTGTCTTCCCGTTGATCATCAATTTGCTCGAGCGGGCACCAGCAACATCTCTGTATGTCCTGTCAGATGCTAGTGTAGCCCAAAGGCATCTGCTAGCTCCAGGAGTTTCAGACCATTCCATCAGGTCATGGGAATGAGGTCTATAATTGTTACCAGTAGCAGCTCTCCTGATAGGATAAGATTTCATATCTTAGCAATGAAAAATGGTGTGCATATGTCCTTTTGAGAGGGTGTTTTTATGTCCTAGGGGTAGATGCCTCAAAGTGGGATGTCATATGGCAGTTTGATTCCAAGTTTACCAAAAACTCTTCATGCTGTTGAAAACCAGATTTCTTTCTAGATAAACTTTTCATTCTTCCCACAAGAATGAACTGCCATAGAAATTGCTTTCCTGTCATAAATTACTAGAAAATTAAAATTTACAAAACAACAATTTTAATAATTTTAATGTAATCCATTTCACTTGTATCTCTTGTATCACTTGTCTTCCCATTGTTCACTGATTTGCTCAAGTGGGCGCCAGTAACATCTCCATTCATTGGGAATGAGGTCCATTATTGTTACTGTTTGGGCATATTGAATACACCACAGGTAGCTTGTCAGGCTCTGCCATGGCTCTGAGTTCATCCCAGGGGCCCAGTCTTTTTCTTTGTCAGACCATCAACCATCCAGGGCCTATGGGGCAGAGCCCTTGGTGTGAAAAAGCCTGTCTCCTTGTATGCCACCTGCCGATGCAGCCCGGGCACTGCAGTCACACCTGCAACACCTTGAGTGTTCTTTAGTGATCAAATAACAAGGTATAAAAAGAAAACACAGACAAAGGGCCAAAGAGATAGTATAGCAGGTAGGGAGCTTGCTTTGCATGCAGCTGACTGAGGTTTGATTGCTGGAAACTATTTAGTTCCTCAAACTCCACTAGGAGTGATCCCTAAGCATGGAGTCAGGGGCAAACCCTCAGCACTGCCAGGTGCGCACCGCCTCCCCACCCCCCACAAAAAAAAGTGTACAGAGGAGATATATGAAGGGATCAAAAGTGAAATTAAATAAAACATAGGGGCCTGAGCAGTAGCACAGGGTAGGGCATAATCCATTTATTATGTTTTTTTAATTTTTTGGGAACTGTCGTTTACAAACTGTTATTTGTATGATTTAAGAACTGAACTATTCCAGCACTACACTCTGGAACAGCAATTTTTAATTGATCGACTCCCTCTTTCTCTTTCTGTTGTTGTTGCTGCAACAACCAGAAGTTACATGTGCTTAATTTTATTGTAGTTCTTGATTAAAGTCACACACTTGATTGCATAACTGTTTGAGTGCAGACTTGAATACTCTTGGTTGTGGTGTGTCTGAGTGGCACATTCTGTTGTTCCGGGCGGGGAGGTAGAAATGTGGCTGTGGTATATGCAAAAACCCAGACCTTGCATGCAGGAGATGAGTTTGATCCCCACAACTGCCAATACACACACACACACAACTCTGAATTACTATGATAGGACGTGAGATTACAAATTTCACTGTGGGATCGCATGTGGGATGTGGTGGGCTGCTGAACTCAAATCCTCATGTCTGAAAAGCAAGTGTTCTGTCACTGAGTCAGGCCCAATGAATGAACTGTTTGTAGATATTGGGCATTATCAAAACATTCAGGACTGTAAATACTATCAGGCAAACAAGTCAAGGTTGATGGCAGTTTTCTTCTTTGAGGCAATTTACAGCTATGAGTGATAGCTATAAGCATTGAGTACATGCTTTGCATGCAGAAGCTCCAGGTTAGATCTCAGGTACTGAGTAATGACCAGCAGAGTTGGGAGTAAACTCTGAGCACTTCCCCAAACTTATGAACAAAAGCAGAAAGCAAGTCCCCCAAAAGATATCACTGAATCCTTCATTATGAGAGGTCAAGTTGAATCCTATCCCTTTCCTTTATGGTTTCTAGAAATTATTATTGTGGTCAAAATTTTTTGTGTCTCGAAAGCTCTTATATACCTGCCAAATCCTGATCATCTTTTTTTCTTCTTTTTGGTCACACCCAGCGATGCCCAGGGGTTACTCCTGGCTGTTTGCACAGGAATTACTCCTGGCAGTGCTCAGCGGACTATATGGGATGCCTAGGGAATTGAACCTGGGTTGGCCATATGCAAGGCAAATACCCTCCCCCATTGTGCTATTGCTCCAGTCCCAATCCTGATCATCTTTACAAGCTGTTAAATTCAGTCAACTGAGTGCTTGATCTTGTATTGCGTTGACTTCTAGTTCTCTATTTTGTTAACTTGACCTTATTATACTCTTATAATACTTATTATACTTATTATAATCTTATAATCCATCCCGTTACAAGGATCTTGATCAATGTTTATGTAGAAATGGCTTCATATATTACAGCACTGAGATTTAGACAGAGAACTTATTTTTATTCTTCCTTAATGTTCTCAGAAGATTTCAATATAGGTTAGAGATTAGCAAAAATTTCTGCCCCAGAAAACCTCTCTCACTGTCTCACTTTCTCCCCTCTCTTTTTTTAAGTATTTATTATACCAACGTGAGATATACAATTTCAAAGATATACAATTAAAAAGTTCATAATTGGGTTTTGGTCATACAGTGTTCCAGCACCCATCCCTCCACCAGTGCCCATCTCCCACCATCAACGTCCCTGTTCTCTCCCCCCCCACCCCCCCCCCAGCCCGCCTCCATGGCAGGTTCTTTATTTCTTTCCCTTACTCTCTTTTCCTCTTTTCCTTCCCTTCCAGACTATGGATTACAGAACATACATTAAAGAGTTGTCATGTGTATCTTTTTGCCTCTATTTAATGCTCAGTTCTAGGTTGGTATTAATATTTTCAACAATTATTAGCACACTGTTCTATTTTCTGTCTTACCTAGCCTCTGACTCCCACACGTTTGTGATAATTTCCACCTTTGACAAGACCTCCTGATATATGTTTCACTTGTCCTTGGATATTGGTATCATAATATGTACATATGTATTTATGTCATGCAAATAAATGCAGTCATTCTGTATCTGTCTCTCTCCTTCTGAATAATTTCACTCAACATGATCTTCTCCATGTCCATCCATTTATAGGCAAATTTTATAACTTCGTTTTTTCTAACAACTGCATAGTATTCCATTGTGTCGATGTACCAAAGCTTCTTTATCCAGTCATCGATTTTCGGGCACTCTGGTTGCTTCCAGATTCTGGCTATTGTGAATAATGCTGCTATGAACATAAAAGTAGGAATGGTGTTTCCATTGCGTATTTTTTGGCTTCCCAGAGTATATTCCCAGGAGTGGTATGGCAGGGTCAAATGGGAGTTCAATTTCTAGTCTTTGGAGGAATGTCCATATTGTTTTCCAGAAAGGCTGTACCAGCCGGCATTCCCACCAACAATGGATGAGTGTACCATTTTCCCCACATCCACACCAGCACTTGTTGTTCTTGCTCTTTTGGATATGTGCCAGTCTCTGTGGTGTAAAATGATATCTCATTGTTGTTTTGATTTGCATCTCTCTGATGATTAGTGATGATGAGCATTTTTTTCATATGCCTTTTGGCCATTCAAATTTCTTCCTTGCTGAAGTTTCTGTTCATTTCTTCTCTCATTTTTTGATGGGGTTGTTTGTTTTCTTCTTGTAAAGTTCTACCAGTGCCTGATATATCCTGGATATTAACTCCTTATCAGATGGGTATTGGGTGAATATTCTTTCCCATTCTGTGGACTGTCTTTTGTATCTTAGTCACTGTTTCTTTTGAGGTGCAGAAGCCTTTTAGTTTCATGTAGTCTCATATGTTTATCTTTTCTTCTAGTTGCTTTGTTAGTGATGTTTCACCTTTGAAGATGCCTTTAGCTTCAATGTCGTGGAGGGTTTTTCCTATATTTTCTTCAATGTACTTTATGGATTCAAGTCTGATATTGAGATCTTTAATCCATTTTGATCTGATTTTTGTGCATGGTGTTAGACACAGTTCCAAATTCATTGTTTTTACATGTCGCTGCCCAGTTTTTCTAACACCATTGGTTGAAGAGGCTTTCCCTTACTCCATTTTCGACTCTGCACCTTTATCAAAGATTAAATGATTATGTGTTTGAGGTTGGGTGTCAGGATACTAATTCTATTCCATAGGTCCACAGGTCTGTTTTTATCCAATACCACACTGTTTTAATTACTACTGCCTTGTAGTACAGTTTGAAGTTGGGAAAGGTGATGCCTCCCATCTTTTTCCCGAGGATTGCTTTTAGCTATCCTTGTCTCCCCCTCTCTTTTCTCTTTCTCATTTCTCTCTCTCCATTGCTCTCTCCCTCTCTCTCTTTCTCTCTCTTATTTCTCTCCCTCCATCCCTCTCTCTTTCTTCCTTTTTTTTCTTTTCTGTCACACTCCAATTCCTGGTGATTCTCAAGGTTTACTCCTGCTTCTGTG
>JAJIBD010028176.1:12500-29218 GCA_021461705.1 Cryptotis parvus
GCTTTCTTGAATAATTGCTTTACTATCTCTGCATCAAATAAATTCATTGAACAAATCATTTCAAACATTTTAAGATCATAAAAACACATAGTTTCCTTATTGGTGTTTTGCTAATTTTTTTCCCATGCCTCCTATGGGAGCTATGAAAGTGGAGAGCCAGAAGGAATCTACTACTTTTGCACTAGTGTTGTCCAGCCTGATAGATTAGCACGAACACTGGCGCTACCCAGTCACCATTTTGAAGATGGGCCAGATGTGTGGCTATATTATGGTGGGCAGGAAAATCTCAAAATAACTTGCAACAATCTGTCTATGACTCATCTGCGTGTGTGTGTGTATGTGTTTGTGTGTGTGTGTGTGTCTCCATGTATCTCCCTCAAGCAATGTTTTTGGCCAAATGGTGCTTGCAAATACTGACAATATTTTACCTCAGCTTGAATCTTGTGATTATCAAGTGTGGGTTTCCAAGAAAAGATGCAAAAAGGCAAATGACTAAAATCATATGTAACTAATTAAAGACTGTAGTCCTCAAGGATTAGGAGTTAACAAATAGAGCATAAATTGGGAAGATGGCTACATTAACTTAAATAGAATCGCAGGAAGAGATCATTTAAAATATTTGCATTTGTCCAACTAGATGGTGTCGTGAGAACATGCAAAATAAGCCTTCGTCTTTCTGCCATTGTTGCCATCTTTTCTATAGGGATGAGCTATTGTGCTTCTCTGAGCTTACTCAAAAATGCTAAAGAACACTTTATTGGCATTTTCCAATTGAGAGAGCTATAAGACACCAGGGTCACAGACACGTGTAGCTAGTAAGGCATTTCGAAGGTAGAGTGACACTTCACTTTTATATTTCTCCCAGGCTCTTCTTTTAATGCTGTGATTTTACCATATTAGGAGCAATCTTGATTTCTGTTATATTTGATTGGCGCCTCCACCTTCTATCTTTACTCCTTGGGGAGAAGTTATTGCTTGAGGTTTGGAGTAGGATTGTGACTGTCACAAAAAATCATTTTGAGGCTATGCCTTCCTTGCAGAAAGTGATGATGACAGGTCTTGAGGAAGCGGGTTAAATCTGAAGTTCAGAAGCTTGTTTAAGAAAGTAGGGCTCCTGAGAGGAGCAGGAGAGGGGTGACTCTGCCAGGCATCTTGCTCAGAGTTGGCTGTGTGCTGCAACAGGGGGAAAACCCTCCTTACCCCTTTGAAGACTGACCTGACGGGGTAGATGTCAATGGGAAGAAGGGTCAGAGATTTTGCTCAGAAAATACAATATAATTGTTGAAAAATTAGCAGTCACATAGATCATATAATCTTATACTTCAGAATTCAAAATGTTCAAAATGTTAGACAGAGAAATTTGTTTCCCATGAACCTTCTCACTCTTTGCTTCTCTTCAAAGATGAAACGAATGTGACTGTTTTTGTTTGCTTATTTTGTGGGTGGAAAGCTCACCTGTCTGTATACAGGGCTTACTCCTGGTTTGCTCAGGGATCATTCGTGGCAAGCTCAGTGGACCATATGGGTTGCTGGGGATTGAACTTCTGTAGGCCCAAATGCATAGAAAGCATCTACCTACTGTATTATCTGTCTGTCCAAATGTGATTATTTCGGATGCATGACCATCCAGAATACTTTATATGCTTCAAGAAAATTCATATTATAAATATTTTTGTCTTTCACAGAAATGATGGCCTATCTTGCATATTGATCTCTGTTGTGCCTTTTCTCATAATATATGTTAGAACTCTTCTTAATTTTTTGGCCACTCCCAGCGGTGTTTGGGGCTTCTTATGGGTTCTGTGCTCTGGGATCACCCTTGGAGGGGGTTCAGGGAGACTATATGGGGTCTAGGGGATCTAACTAAGGTTGGCCCCATGCAAAACAAGCATCTACTTTCTGTACTATCACTATGGTCCCATCCCTATTCTATTTTATAGTTACACAATGCTCCATTGTGAGGTTGTACACTTAACTATTGACTCAGTTGACTGTTGGTAAATGCTTAGAGTGCTTCCAATCATTAGCTTTTGTGCTACACCTGCTGATGCTCTGTGGTACTCTGTACTCAAGAATTACTCCTGGTGGTGCTCAGGATATCATATGGAATATATTGAGTAGGTAAATGTGTGCAAGACAAGTGCCCCAACCACTGTAATATTTCTGCAACCCACATATTTCATTACAAAAACCCCAGCAAACTGAGGGTCAGGGAGATAGTACAGTGGTTAGAGTGGGTGCTTAGCATATGCCTGACTGGTTCAGTTCATGACACCACATGACCTCCATACAATCTCCCAGTGGAAATTGGAAGCCCTTAGCCCCTCTAGGGGTGGCTGGTATCTCTAGCATTACAGGGGCAGAGCAGTTTTGCATCGTTGTGTCTTTTTTTTAAAATTTTTTTTTTTTTAAAATTACAAAGATATACAATTAAAAAGTTCATATTTGGGTTTTTGGTCAAACAGTGTTGCAGCACCCATCCCGCCACCAGTGCCCATCTCCCACCACCAACGTCCCGGTTCCCTCCCCCCCTCCCCAGCCCCTGCTCCATGGCAGGTTCTTGATTTCTTTCCATTTCTCTCTCTTTCTCTTTTCCTTCCCCTCCACACCATGGATTACAGAACATACATTAAAGGGTTGTCATGTGTATCTTTTTGCCTCTATTTAATGCTCAGTTCTAGGTTGGCATTAGTACCCTCAACAATTGTTAGCACACTGTTCCATTTCTGTCTTACCTAGCCTCTGAATCCCACACGTTGGGTCTTTTCAGGGGAGAATGAATGGCCTGGCTGGTCAGGAATCGAGTTGGTGCTCCTGACCTGGGCCCCCTCTTGTACAATGGTGGCGGGGATGTAAATGGTGCAGCTGCTATGAAAAACAATTTTGTGACTCCTCAAAAACGTGAAATATGCACTTTCCATATGGTCCACAAATTTTATCTTATGGTACATAAACCAAATAGTTGATATCAGGTATTAAAACAGTATCTCTATGCTGATGTTCACAGTAGCCTTATTGACAATAAGATGAGAAGTGGAAACAACCTAAATATCCACGAGCAGATAAATGCTTAAATAAAATGTAGCATGTACAAAAATAGAGCAGTTACTCATCCTTGAAAGCAGAAAAAACTTTTAGATATGCTGTTAGCTGAATGAACCTTGAAAACATAGTAATGTTAAAACAAAATATTTGATGTAACAAGCAGGAACCATAGGATAAATATTGTATGTTCCACTTACAGTAACTACTATAAAGACAGAAAGTAGAATGGTGATTAGCAGAGACCGGGGGAGTGCGAAGAGAGGAGTTATTGTTTAGTTTGTTATTGCTTAGTTCTACTCTTATTTACTTGAAAACTGAACAAGTTTTTAAGTAGATAGTGGTGGTGGTGCTCCTAAAACATTAAATATACTTAATGTCATTAAGAGCATACTTTAAAAAGAATTTATTTTTATTTTATTTATTTTTTTATCTTTTTTGCTTTTTGGGTCACACCTGGCAATGCTCAGGGGTTTCTCCTGGCTCTGCACTCAGGAATTACTCCTGGTGGTGCTCAGGGGACCATATGGGATGCGGGGGATCGAACCCAGGCTGGCACAGGCCAGCGCGTGCAAAGGCAAACGCCCTACCTGCTGGGCTATCGCTCTGGCCCACTTTAAAAAGGAATTTAAATGGTGCTTTGTGATAGGTGTAGTTTACCACAATTAAAAAATAGTTGAAAGAGACTGGAGTGATAGCACAGCAGTTGGGCGTTTGCCTTGCACACAGCCTACCCAGTTCGATCCCTGGCATTCCATATGGTTTCCTGAGCACTGCTGGGAGTAATTCCTGAGTACAGAGTTAGGAATAACCTCTGAGCATTGCCGCGTGTGACCCAAAAAGCAAAAGAGAAAAAATATTAAAAAAAAAGTGAGGTACAACTTATACTGTATTTTTGCATGAATGGGACATGTACATCCTCTTTTTTTTCTCTTTTTAATTTATTTTTATTTTTTTTTTTTTACAATTACAAAGATATACAATTAAAAAAGTTCATATTTGGGTTTTGGTCATACAGTGTTCCAGCACCCATCCCGCCACGGTGCCCATCTCCCACCACCAACGTCCCGGTTCCCTCCCACCTCCCCCAGCCCTGCTCCATGGCAGGTTCTTTATTTCTTTCCATTTCTCTCTCTTTCTCTTTTCCTTCCTCTCCAGACTATGGATTACAGAACATACATTAAAGGGTTGTCATGTGATGTACATCCTCTTGATAAATTTCTTCAGTTTTATCGGTCACACCTGCTGATGCTCAGGAGTTATTCCTGGCTCTGCACTCAGGAATTACTCCTGGCAGGGCTTGAGGGGATGCAGGGATGGAGCCCTGGACGGCCTGTGCAAGGCAAACGCCCTACCCACTGTACCATCACTCTGGCCTCTCTTGATACATTTCTATCATGTGCCTCTATGACCATTATTTATCTTCCCTTCATTTGTGCCAGATTCCCTGTTTTCTCACATCCTATGTAATTTAACTTCCAGGCAACTTCCTGGGTGAAAATTTACTTTTTTTTTTTTTTTGCATTTTTTGGGTCACACCCGGTGATGCTCAGGGGTTTCTCCTGACTCTGCCCTCAGGAATTACTCCTGGCGGTGCTCAGGAGACCATATGGGATGCCAGGGATCGAACCCCCTGCTGGCATGGGCCGGCTGTGTGCAAGGCAAACACCCTACCCGCTGGACTATCGCTCCAGCCCTGAAAATTCACTTTTTTTAAGAATGAAAAAAAAAAAGGATCTGGGAGGTTGTACAGAGGTGAGGTTGAATGTCTCCCAGCACCAGACTGGGCTCAATTTCAGGCCCATACTGGTCTCAAGTATCACTGGGTGCAGCTCATGAAGGCCCCAGCCTGCCTAGGTGGGGGGGTATTCCCGGCACTTCAGTATGTCTTCAGGCCCTTGTGTTGAGCAGAAGGGCAGGTTGGCCTCGAATCCTAGGTGGGCTCCCAGACCTCCTGAGCACAGTTCCTCTCAATCCCTCCCCAAAATGAATGGAAGAAACCTGCCCACAAAGTTTCCTGAGCAACTGATAGCCCAGCGGGTAGGGCGTTTGCCTTGCACGCGGCTGGCCTGTGTCCGCCTGGGTTCGATCCCGGCATCCCATATGGTCCCCGAGCACGGCCAGGGAGTAATTCCTGAGTGCAGAGCCAGGAGGAACCCCTGAGCATCGCCGTGTGTGACCCAAAAAGAAAAAAAAAGAATTTCTTTGGTCCTATATGTACAAATTAGGAAGATGAGGCACATTGAGATTAAAAAGGGGAGGGTTCCCCCTAGCAGTATTTGGAGACCAATGAACCATCACTAGTGAATTTTGACCTGGTGGAATGGTTTTGTTGGGTTGATGGGTCAGTGCTCAGGGAGTACTAAGGTGTCATCTGTCTCTTGAGAGCACCCAAGTCCACATTTGTACTTTCAGTCTGTACATAGAAGGTGTGTGTGAACTGATGATGTATTGCTAATCCAATCAGAAATGGGTTCAAAACTTTGTTCCCATTTTGTTGGAGGACTGGTTTAGCTAACCTGGGAGCTTTGTTGTTTTGCCCACTCCCAGCTTAATCTATTTAAACCAAGGTTCATTCCTAATGAGACCTCTCTTCTATGTAAACACTGCTAGAGTGTGTGGCAGTTACAGAAGTCACCTTGATTGAATAACTTCTGACTTATACATCTACTAAGACTTCTATGTTTTCTAGATTGGGCACAGCTCCTCTTTATACCCACTGCACCCAGCGTGGGACACTTAGAATTTACCAGGAGACTACCACCCTGGCTACGCTGAGACTATAGGAAGACTATAGGAAGGATCATACTAGTTTGCTCTAAGCAGGTGAGAGTGACCCTTTCAGTACACGAGAACAAGATACTCAGAATCACCTTGGTGCAGATAATAATAAGGACCTTGTGGATACCATCTAGATTACATGAAGCTCATGAAGTTAAGATCTATTACTTTATACCAGCCCCCTCTTTCTCTCCAGTGTTTTACATAAGAGATAATCTCAGGATTAGTCCTTGGCATAACCTTTGTTTATACCTGCAATAGGGTGTGGCACTACACTCTGTTTAGAGTTCTTTGTTGACACTACCCTCCCTGGATTACTTTGGTGTATATAAAGGGACTGACTTGAGGCCCCTTTGGCTTTTGGGCTTTTTGCTTTCGGCCCTTTTTGCTTTTGGCTTTTTGGCTCTTGGCTTTTTGCTCTTTGGCCTTTTGCTCCTTCTTCTGGGTAGGACTCATCTCGGGTGAGATCCTCTCTTTTTTGGTGGGAGACTTAGGCTCTTTTGTATGGTCTAAGTTCGGACCAGAGCTAGAGTTCGTTCATTATATTGGAGTGCTGTGGAAGAGCTTTTGTACTATTATAAAAGCCTTTTTTGGAATTGCGCCGGACTTGTGAGTTTTCATCCATTCTCCCGGCGTCCTCGGGAGGTAGAAGAGAACTTCTGTCCCAACACTGTTGGGGACTCCGCGGCATTCCCCGACACCATTTTGTAAATGAATATTTTCCAATTTTTCCCAAGGCCCTATTAAAATTAAAAGAAAGTTTCCCCAACTACCTTGTAGGGTTTCTTTCAAGCAGTCTACTTGGAAATTTGGGTAATGTTTCTGTTTTCTTACCAATTATTAATTTATGAATCAATTAATGATAGACTTAATGCTACCTTTGAAAAGCTTACAATGTAATGGGAGAAGTGAGGCAGGCCATTACGATTTAGAACAGTGAAGGGTGTGTGTGATTCCTGTAAAAGCACACAGTGGACGAGTGAGCTGAGGCTTTCCAGAGAGAATGCTTATGAACTGAGAGCTCTGTATGTAGGAGTTGGGCAGGTGTAATGGGGAGGTATGGATCATTCTGAAGAATTAGAAAAGAAAAAGACTTTCTTTTCATTTTTAATTAATTTACTTCTTTTAGCTTAATTTTTAATTGAATCACAGTGAAATACAGTTATAGGGTTGTTTATTATTGGGTTTCAGTCATATAATGTTTCAACACCCGCTCCTCTCATCAGTGCACATTCCACCACCACCAGTGTCCTTCCCTTCCCCCACCCACCCCAGCCTGCTTCTATGGTTCACCCTTTTTATATTTCTATCTCTCTCACCTCTGGGTATTATGGTTTACAGTATAGACACTGAAATGTTATCATGCATATCCCTTTACCTACTGTCAATGCTCAGTTCAGCCCAGAGTGATAATTCTAATTATTATTGTCATAGTAATCATCCCTTCTCCATCCTAACTGCCCTTTGTCCCCAACATACATGTAGCAAGCCTTCAACCACTGACCAGTCCTCCTGGCAATGAGTATTAGTCTCATACTATGGAAAAGACTTTCATTGCATGATTTTGAAGTAAGAGAAAGTGCAGAACATCGAGACTCAGGACACTATTCTCCAAGTACTTTATTACGCTTTATCAGACTTCTTGTCACACTTCCTTATGTTACTAACCCAATTATCTGAGAGCATTTTGATCTGTGTGGGTAACCTTCAGCTATAGCACAGTGCCTAGTCACACAGATGCCTACTGCCTAACCCATTTTGATTGGTTGGAGGGAGGGAGGATTACAAAGAGGAAGTTATTATTAGAGAGGAGGGTGTGAGAGAGAATTTATTATTTACTGTCAGGCATTTGGATAACTGCTTTATAGTTTTTGTCTCAAATTATCAGAGGTTAGGTAAGTCAGAAAAGGGACCGGTATGCTAATAATTGTTGGAAATGGTAATACCAGCCTAGAACTGGGCATTAAATGTAGACAAAGGGATGTACATGATAACCTAACTGAACATGTGGGCAAGCCATAATGTATGAGTGTATGAGTAGGGAGAGAGAGAGAGATAAAGAGAGGGAGAGAGATAAAGAGGAGGCAAAATCCTGCCATAGAATCAGGCTGGGGAGTGGGAGGAATTGAGGACATGATGATGGGAAGTGGGCACTAGTGGAACGATGAGTGCTGGAACACTATGACAGAAAACCAAACATGAACATCTTTATAATTATATATCTCACGGTGGTATAATAAAATCTAAAGGAAATATAAAATAAGATATTGATATTTATGAGCGCATCAATGGACTATGGTTTATGGTGAAATCCTAAAACTGTCTTGAAGGTCATCACACCTGCTAAAAGACAATGCAAAAAGGAAAACAGGAATAAAAACCCTTGTCACCTAATACAAAAACTCTCTCAAACTATAAGGCAGGAGGCTTGTAGAAAACCACACTGGGGTGCCACTGGCTCCCCCAGCAATGTATGGTTTTTCTCTATAACATAGTCTAGAGGGTTAGAGCCTTTCACCATCACACTAGATCGGTTTCTTCTCAGCCACCATTCCAGTGTATGTCACATAATCAACAGGTGCTGCTCACTTGCAGTTTTGCTACACTCATCTCTGAGTTGCTGATGTCCAGTGACCTGTGTGTATTCTATTATATATATGATTCCACAGATAGGATACAGCTCTCAGCCTGTGACTCTCTGATATCGGGGAAGTACCCATACTTACCTAGTTTTATTTGATGCTTGTAGACAGATGCTCTGCATGTCTGCAAGGCTTTAAATGTGGTGTGATAATAATGAAGCTGATTTTGGCCCACTAGGTGTATCCTGATATATAGTCACTGTCATAAAATCCAAGAAGATTGTGATACAGTTGGTGACAGCTGGATCTTAATGGACTCAGCTTTTTGAAGCTCTTAGTGTGATGATGATATATCTCTCTGTTCTCTGTCTACATCATCTTTCTGTCTGTCTGCCTGCCTATCTATCTGTCCCGTCTGTCTATCCCTCTATCACCTACATCAGTCTGTCTAGTCTATACTCTATCTATCATCTGTCTGTTCTGTTCTGTCTCTGTCTGTCTATCTGTCTATTCTATCTATCTATCTATCTATCTATCTATCTATCCCATCTATCTATCTATCTATCTATCTATCTATCTATCTATCTATCTATCTATCTTATATCATCTATCTATCTATCTATCTATCTATCTATCTAACTAACTATCTATCTATCTATGTTACTGACAAACAATACAGTTTTACATAAGTTTTGCCCATGAAGATTTTTCCAGCATGACAGTGGAGATATAAGCATAATATAGTAATGAAAAATGAAATGATCAATGCAGCCATACCTTAAGCCTCTAGATTTTGTCTTAAAATGAAACTCTTTAATTATATTAATTGTAATGAATAACAATATAGTAGCAACAAAGGGACTGATATATGCTTATTAACAACAGAAGGTTTTCAACTATTTGCCATCCAATTAGAAATACTACGTGAAGTTGGAATTATGTACAACCTAACCTAATCTTACTGCTACACCATTTGCATTTGGGAAGACTAATAGCTGAATAAAATTGATGTGATTTAGAATATTTGAGGCTTGCAAATGCTTGGAGTCAGTCTGAGGTCACAACACCAGGTCGGTGATTTAGAGGGTCGATAAGCAGTTTCTGCCTATCTACATTTTAGAGCCAATTATCTTTTTGAAGATTATTTTCTACCTCATGTATTATCTGATACCTTTACAGACATACAGACAATTGAGTCTCTCCTCGCAAGCAAGAGTGGGACACCAACTCTATACCCTGGGATTCTAAAGTTGCAGAATTTGAACTCCGCTTCTGATGGTCACCACCATTTTCCGTAGCTTCCTGGGCTTTTTATTGTATGACTTTCTTGCTGGTGTTTCTTTTTTTTTTTAAATTCTTTATTATACCACCGTGAGACATACAATTGCTAAGGTCCGCAATTATTCTTGGAATACAGGTTAAAGGTTCCAGCACCCATCCTTCCACCAGTACCCCATTTCCACCACCTGTACTCGCCCCCTCCCTCACCCCCAAGCTACTTTAATAGGTAGTCCTGCTTCCTCTCTCTTCTCTACTATCTGCATCTCTCTCCACTCTTCTTTTACACATTGTGGCTAGCCCTGCAGATATTTATTTATTTATTTATTTATTTTTTGCACCTTTTCTCTTTTTTTTTAATTGGAAGGATGCTCAACTAGCAGGTTCACATCTCCACTAGATTCCCAAACATGCACCCTCCACCGAAACCACATCTCCCCCATCACCAACTCCGTCGCCCTCCCCTCCCGAAATCCCCAATCCACCTGGCCGGTGCCCTATGTCATTCTCCTTCCTCGATATCCTCCCTCTCAGCAAACCCTCCTGCTGTTCGCGGAATGTAGTGTACCAAAAACATCATTGTTTTCACTACACCTAGTGGCCCACTATGCGTTTCTGGCCTGGCTCGAACTGGTTTTGCTGGTTCACAATTGGTCGGGGCATTCTCCCCCGCGTCCGGACAATGAAAATAGCATGGCTAGTGTGATGGACGAGTCCCAGTCCCGGTTAGCTTCCGGGACCCCCAGGCGCCGGCCCTCAAAGCCCCATCTGCCCTCCTCGGGTTCTACATAGTCAGCCTTGGTGGGCCGGTACAAGTGAGCCAGGCTCCCGCCTCCCGAGCCGTCTGAAGACTCTCTGCTTGGTGTTTCTCTGCAAGTTATCTTGCCAGACCCAGTTTTGGTGCCTCCTAAGCTCTAGATTACGCCCCAGATCTGCTTACACTTTATCCATTCCAAGAGTTTGTAAACTTGCTGGAATATGTGAGATGCACTTCACTCTCCCCAAAGTATTACAAACTCCCTTCTCTTTCTGCCCCCAAGCTCTTTTTCTTTTTTTTGTCTGTTTCTCCTAAACACACACACAGACACATTCTTCTCCTGCTCACTTTGTAATCCCTCATCTGTACCCACTGTCCCTCTGCATCTGGGGCCTCTGGTGACCATCTGTCCCTAAAGTAGTCCTAGTGTTTAACAGAAAAGTTTTCAGCAAAGGCAATTCTCTCACCAAGAGGAATTCTCCTACCAGCTGCCTACAGAAGAAATGTTCTTCGTCTAACCTCCTCCAATAATAAAGTAATATATTGAGAAGATTTTATTTTCTTTAAAAAATAGAAATGACTGCTGTCATCTTTAATGATGAGTACTCCCTTTTCTCCCTCTTGTATCCAACAGAAGCTTCTCTGAATGGGAGTGAAAGCGCAGCCAAAGTTTCGGCATTGTTTCAAAGAGAATTGAGTGTCAAAAGATGTCTGTGTATTTCAGGCACAAAAGAGTTTCTTCTATTGGTCTGCTTCCTCAGAGTAGTTATCTCGCATAAGCTTTTGCATCAGTGAAGAGTTACAGAATTTACACCTCCAGCCATCACCACTACATAGTTCTTTGGCTGATATCAATTTAGAAACTACTCATATTAGTAGTCTTCCGTAGTCTGTATCAAGGTTTTTATTTTTAATGTGAGGTGGTCCAAAGCAGTTCCAGTGATGGCTGAAAGCACAATTAGGGTTGGGATCAGTGCCTGTTCAGTGGATGTAATGCTTCTCCATCCAGAAGTGAAAAAATAGAGGCTTTTACCTCTGTAGTGCTCAGGGTCATGTGATACTTGGGGTGGACTAGTCCTTAAAGCACGCAGGTATGCATTTATCCCGGCTTCTGAACTAGCCTCCTGCCTCCTCCAGCCTTTGTAGATTTTCTCATCCTATTGTATGAATTCAGTCCCGTCTGGATTTTAAATGTTAAATGATAACAGCTCTGCATTGTGATCCTCCAACCTAAAGCATTGTGTGGATAAACCACTTTCTGTTCCAAATGTCGTATGTGGTTCCCCATTATTCAGATTCGCAAACTAATCTCAAGATTTTCCTCAATGTTCTTGAGGAATCTCTCTCAGACATCCCTTTCTCTCTTAACTCCTCAGCCTCCCTCATATTCAGACCTCCTTGCCTCTGAGTAGCCTCTTCCTGAAGTAGGTATTTCAACGTCACAGCATTTGTGAATATATTAGAAGGTTATTTTCCATATTGTAACTGCTTTCAACTATCACAGTGATCACCAGATTTTCTTAGTATCCCAGCAGCACATTCACAATCCTGATGAAGCTGTCCTTGATTTCTCCATAAGTCACCTAAATTTGCCGTCTTGGGATCCCCATTGTTTCTTATTTTGTGCTGCATTAACAATGGCCAGTAGCCATACATGTGACTTTTGGAGTACTTGAAAAGTGTTAGTCCAATTGATTTGTTACATAACATATGCAGAATTTACTGACTTAGTGCAAAAAAATCAGAATGTAAATATCCCATTAGTAGTTTTTTATACATTGGATTTGATGTTGAAGTGATAAGATTTGGTTATATTGGCTTACATAAAACATATTATTAAGTTAATTTACCTAAAACTTTTCAATGTACTACTGGAAAATCTGCCACTGGGTACGCTGGGCACCTTGCTTTCTTTATGACCTGTGTGTGACTTTCAGCCCTGCTGTTAATGTTTTTAAGTTCCTGAGGCTAGGGACTTGTAACCAATACTGCTTTGCCTCCCAAAAATCTTTCATTTAGGATGTGAAATTATGCTAGTTAAAATAAAATAGGGAAGCATTTTATTAGAAGAGGTCAAAAATTCAAGTACCTACAGGAACCATGCAGTAGCATAATTATATAGCAAGCTGCATCAATAGGGATCTAGGTGTCAGGTCACAACACAGATTGGGAGTAGGTTGGCAACGACATTGGCCAATGGAGACTTTACTGCGCTCGGATGTAGGGGGCAGCCCCTTTCCCCATCAAAGAATTATTAGGCTATAGCAAAAAGCAGGCCCTGTATTACATATTCCAGTCTCTCCTAGAGGGAATGGGTAGTTTGATTTTATGTCATTTCAAATGATTTATACATTTGTCTAGTTTTTAAATTTATGTGGACCAATCAAAGCAGGTTCATGATCTGATAATGAAAATGACTGGCTTGTGCCTTAGTCTAAAAGGGTGCTGAACTTGATCTGCCAAGAGTCAACCAATAAAGATTTGGGGATGCAAGCTAATAAATTATTCATTATTGTAGTATTGATGGGTAGCATGGGTTTTGAATTCATAGCTCATTCAGAAAACTACTGGTGGATGGTATTTCCAGAGGATGTTCCCTGGTGTTTTAAGTTAACTATTGACAAGTAATTTAACATGTTCTCTTCATATGCCTACCTAGAAAAAGAAATCTTCATCCACTGCTGGTGAATGCCGTCTTGTTCAACCTCATATAAGCAGTGTGGAGTGACTTTAAAAATAATAAGAATTGAGCTTTATAAGACTCAGAAATTCTCTTCTGGCATACCTGCAAAATCCCAAAATTATTTCAGCATGAGAGATTATACTGGGAGCAATGTGGTGGCTATTCATGTAGCAAAGCGCTAGAAACATTCTACAAGTCCCAGGAACAGAAAAGGAGAATAAAGAAACTGCGGTGCTGTAATACAGTGGAATAGTACTTGGGGCTATATAAAAAGGTGAAATCATCCAACAACCTGTTTTCCTAATCCAGAGGTATTGTGAAGTCAGTCAGAAGGAGATGATAAATGCAGGATGATTTTTCTTATATATATGAAGAAGCAAAGAGAATAGGGAGAATGCCTTCAATTAGAAAGGGTAGTCCTGAGCTGAGTTTGCCAATGGCGCAGGTGGAGGTGGAATGGGAGGGAAATTGGGATGTTGTGGGGATGCTGATATTGGAGGCAGGTGGTGGTAGAGCATCGTATGTCTGAAATTCTGTTATTAACATAATTGGCGAAAACTAAATAAAATTTGGAAATATCAAAAGATTCTTAGCAGAGAAGGGTGCATGTAAGAGTAGTTTATTGATGGATTTTGTTTTTTTTTTTTTTTTTTTTTTTTTTTTTCACAGTTTCTTAAAATATATTGTATTATCAACTATCAATCAATAGTATATAACTGTTATCAACCAATAACATGAACATGCAATATAGAAGAAGTTGTAACTTCTCTGGTTACTGACATGTTCAAAACTCGCAATAGAACTCCAAATATCTTAAACTCTTAGCAATATATATAATGTTACAGAACGCTTGATTAAAGAAAGTCAATGATGCCATAAATCATGAAGACAATTTAGAGGTAGTCTAAGAATTCAAAATTCTAGACTTCTACCATTTGTATTTCCAAACTGAAGAAAACAATGGAACTCTTGCAACCCAAAGTGCTGGAAAGTTAGTACAATTGAGAAGAATCAGAAGCAGTTACCCTGACCAAACCCTAATCAGATTGATGTCTTTCTCACGCAGTCCTTGACATTATTGATGGATTTGAAACTGACAAGTTAACAGCAAGATGAATAAAATGCTTCTCCTCATTCTCAAATACCCATTTCCCAAAGTGTTTAATATTCAAAGGAAGGATTTATGGCCCCTTCATCATTGTCAGTAATATCTGAGTGTAGAGCCAGAGTAACCATTCAGCATCACTGGGTGCGAATTCAAAGCTAAAAAAAAACAAACAAAACAAAAAGATTTATAAGAATGATCACATCCTAAATTTTCAGAGCTCCTGTGGCCTTAATTTCTGCAGGGAAAACATTGTGGTTCAAGAAATACATGATGCGCATTGTCTGATGATAGATGCTGTAGTCTAGAATAGTGCATTGCTTATTTGTTTTATTTCATTTTTGTTCTTGTTATTTCTTGGTCATACTTTGTTGTGGTCAGAGCTTATTCTTGACTCTGCACTCAGGAATCATTCCTGCAGTGCTCAGGCTATATAAAAATTGAGGCTGAAAAGAGCCACGCAAGCCAAGCACCTTACCCACTTTACTCTCTCTGTGGCCCCAAGAATAGTGTTTTAAATGAAGGTATTTGGCTGCCAAAGTAAACAAGCAGTAGTTTTTCTCCTTTAGTTTTTATTTCCGAAATCAAATTGATAGAATAATAGAATTCTGTTTTGAATTGTATGGCATGTTGAACAGATTCTATTTTCTAGTAATTTGCTGTCTTTGGTAGCAAAGATAAAGGCAAATTGAGGAAAATAAGTGGTAGATTTGTATAACTGCACTTCATATTTGAAGTTTGTTAATGTGTGTGTTAACTGGGTAATAATGTAAAATAAAAGATCTTGTTTACAGTATGTCTTTGAAAGTTATCCATCATGTGTGTAAAGGAGTATTTAAAAAAGTCTGAACAAATTAAAAAGCTGGTCATAAACAGGTAAAACTGGTAAATCAAAATACTGTTGAGACTCACATGGGCATGGGGGCAGAGCTGTTACCTGCTCTCCCTGTGCCTGAAGCATAGTATTCCACCTGCAGAGTCTGGCAATTCCATCCGTGTCATATTTGATATGTTAAATGCCAGTAATACTGAGTAGAATTCCATTCCATTGATCCTGATGGAATGGTTTTCCAGGCTCTTTAGTGTTCCTGAGCAAGTAGATGCCCTTGCCACACTAGCATGTGACATGAACCCATGGAGATGTTACTGGTGCTGGCTCACAAAATGAGATGATCAATGGGAAGACAAGTATACACATGATGCAATACTGTTAAATTTTGTTAAGGAAAAATTATACTGCATTAAAAAGCTAAGAGAAATTAATATAGAATTTGAAATTTATTTATTTTTTTTTTAATTTTTTTTATTTTTACAATTACAAAGATATACAATTAAAAAGTTCATATTTGGGTTTTGGTCATACAGTGAAGCAGCACCCATCCCGCCACCAGTGCCCATCTCCCACCACCAACGCCCCCGGTTCCCTCCCCCCCCCAGCCCTCCTCCATGGCAGGTTCTTTATTTCTTTCCATTTCTCTATCTTTTCTTTTCCTTCCTCTCCAGACTATGGATTACAGAACATACATTAAAGGGTTGTCATGTGTATCCTTTTGCCTCTATTTAATGCTCAGTTCTAGGTTGGCATTAGTACCCCCACAATTGTTAGCACACTGTTCCATTTTCTGTCTTACCTAGCCTCTGACTCCACACGTTTGTGATAATTTCCACCTTTGACAGGACCTCCTGATGTATGTTTCACTTGACCTTGGATATTGGTATCATAATATGTACCTATATATTTATGTTATGCAGATAAATGCAGTCATTCTGTAACTGTCTCTCTCCTTCTGGCTAATTTCGCCCAACATAATCTTCTCCATGTCCATCCATTTGTAGGCAAATTTTATAACCTCATTTTTCCTAACAGCTGCATAGTATTCCATTGTGTAGATGTACCAAAGCTTTTTATCCAGTCATCTATTTTCGGGGCACTCGGGTTGCTTCCAGATTCTGGCTATTGTGAATAATGCTGCTAAGGAACATAAAAGTAGGGATGGTGTTTCCGCCGCGGATTTTTGGTTTCCCAGAGTAGATTCCCAGGAGTGGTATGGCTGGGTCAAATGGGAGTTCAATTTCTAGTCTTTGGAGGAATGTCCATATTGTTTTCCAGAAAGGCTGTACCAGCCGGCATTCCCACCAACAATGGATGAGTGTCCCCTTTTCCCCACACCCACGCCAGCACTTGTTGTTCTTGCTCTTTTGAATATGTGCCAGTCTCTGTGTGTAAAGTGGTATCTCATTGTTGTTTTGATTTGCATCTCTCTGATGATTAGTGATGATGAGCATTTTTTCATATGTTTTGGCCCATTCGAATTTCTTCCTTGCTGAAGTTTCTGTTCATTTCTTTCTCCCCATTTTTGATGGGGTTGTTTTGTTTCTTCTTGTAAAGTTCTACCAGTGCCTGATATATCCTGGATATTAACCCCTTATCAGATGGGTATTGGGTGAATATTCTTTCCCATTCTGTGGACTGCTTTTGTATCTTAATTT
>JAJIBD010028179.1:0-65450 GCA_021461705.1 Cryptotis parvus
GAGGCCCGTAGGATACCAGCTAAAAAGAAACCCCAATAAGAATACTCCAAGACACATCTTAATTAGAATGACAAAAACTATAGATAGAGATAGAATACTGAGAGCAAGCAAGATCAAAGAAGGAAATCACATAAAAAGGAACATCCCTAAGATTTACAGCAGACTTCTCAGATGAAACACTCCAAGCCAAAAAACAATGGTGGGATATTGTGAAAAGGCTCAATGAACTGCAGGCCTCACCAAGAATTCTTTACCCGGCCAGACTCACATTCAGATATGAAGGAAAGATACACAACTTCATGGATAAAGCAACAACTCAGGAACTTCATGGACTCAAAACCAACTTTAAAAGAAGGACTGAAGGGTCTACTGTAAAATAAGACAAAAACCCAAAAGCACAACAAGTTTAAACAGAAAGATGGCACAAAAATCCGATGACAATAATCTCTCTCAATGTCAATGGTCTAAATGCACCAATTAAGAGACACAGAGTGGCAAAATGGATTAAAAAAACTGAACCCAACATTCTGCTGCCTACAAGAAACACATCTGAATAATCAGAGCAAACACAGACTCAAAGTCAAAGGTTGGAAGACCATTCTCCATGCAAACAACTCCTCCAAAAAGGCCGGTGTGGCCATACTAGTATCGGATAATATAGACTTCAGGCTGAAAAAGGTTAGAAGGGACAATGAAGGCCATTTCTTATTAATTAAGGGGTATGTATACCAGGAAGAAATTACACTACTAAACATATATGCACCCAATGAGGGGCCAGCAAAATACTTAAAACAACTGCTAATAGACCTCAAAGAAGACATTAACAGTAGCACAATAATAGTTGGAGACTTCAACACTGCTCTATCAACTATGGATAGATCAACAAGACTGAAACTCACCAAGGAAATATTGGCCCTGAAGGAAGAAATGGAAGAAAGAGAGCTAGTGGATATATACAGGGCTTTTCATCCCAAAAAAGCTGAATACACATTTTCTCCAGTGCACATGGAACATTCTCCAAGATAGACCACATGCTGAGCCACAAAGCATACCTCAATAAAATAAAAAAGATAGAAATTGTGTCAACTATCTTTTCAGACCATGATGCACTGAAAATGGAAGTTAACCGTACACAGAAACAGGGAGTCAAACCAAACACCTGGAAACTGAACAGCTCACTGCTGAACAACCAATGGGTCATAGAAGAAATCAAACAGGAAATCCAAAGATTCCTGGAAACAAATGAAAATGAAGACACCAACTATAAGAACTTGTGGGACACGGCAAAAGCCGTGTTAAGAGGAAGAGTTATAGCTCTGCAAGCATTCATCAGGAAAGAAGAAAGGGCCCACATAAATAACCTGACTTACACAGCTCAAGACATTAGAAAAAAGACCAACAAAAAGGAGCCCAACCCAGGCAGAAAAGAAGGAAATAATAAAACTTGAGAGAGGAAATCAATGAGCTGGAAACCAAAAAAAAAACAATCAAAAAGATTAATGAAACCAAGAGCTGGTTCTTTGAAAAAAATAAACAAGATCGACAAACCATTGGCAAGACTTGTAAGGACAGGGAAAGAGAGAACCCAAATAAACAGAATCAGAAATAAAAATGGTGACATCACAACAGAAACCACAGAAACCCAAAAGATCATCAGAGATTACTTTGAGAGCCTGTATGCCGTGAAACATGAGAATCTAGAAGAAATGGATAAATTCCTGAAGTCCTATAACCTCCCACGGCTGAAACAAGAAGACCTGCAACACCTGAATAAGCCTATCACCATCGAGGAAATTGAAACAGTAATTAAAAGTCTGCCCAAACACAAAAGCCCAGGTCCAGATGGATTCACTAGTGAATTCTACCAAACCTTTAAGGAGGACCTACTGCCAGTCCTTTTCAAGCTCTTCCAGGAAATAGAAGAAACAGAAACACTCCCAAACAGCTTCTACTGAGGCACATATCACCCTGATACCCAAAGCAGGGAGAGACAACACAAAGAAAGAAAACTACAGACCAATCTCCCTGATGAACACAGATGCTAAGATCTTCAACAAAATACTAGCAAACAGAATCCAAAGACTCATCAAGAAGATTATACATCATGACCAAGTAGGATTCATCCCGGGAATGCAAGGATGGTTCAACATTCGCAAGTCAATCAACATAATACATCATATCAATAAGAAAAAAATAAAAACCATATGATCCTATCAATAGACGCAGAGAAAGCATTTGACAAGATCCAGCACCCGTTCATGATTAAAACCCTCCAAGAAAATGGGAATTGAAGGAACCTTCCTCAAGATAGTCACAGCCATCTACCAAAAGCCCACAGCAAGCATCATTCTCAATGGGGGAAAAACTGAAAGCCTTCCCCCTAAGATCAGGGACAAGACAAGGTTGCCCACTCTCACCTCTTTTATTCAATATAGTACTGGAAGTACTTGCCATAGCAATCAGAGAAGAAAAAGGACATTAAGGGCATCCAGATAGGCAAGGAAGAAGTCAAGCTATCATTATTCGCAGATGACATGATATTATACCTAGAGAACCCTAAACTCTCTACCAAAAAACTCCTAGAAACAATAGACACATATAGTAGAGTGGCAGGATACAAAATCAACACCCAAAAGTCGGTGGCTTTCCTATATACAAATAACAAAGAGAGAAGAAAGGGATATTAAGAAAATGATTCCATTCACAATTGTGCCACAGAAAATCAAATACCTAGGAATCAGCTTAACCAAGTGTGTAAAGGACCTGTACAAAGAAAACTACAAGACACTACTCCAAGAAATAAAAGAGGACACGAGGAAATGGAAACACATTCCCTGCTCATGGATGGGGAGAATCAACATTGTCAAAATGGTAATACTCCTAGAGCTTTGTACAGATTCAATGCAGTCCCTATAAGGATACCCATGACATTCTTCAAAGAAATTGACCAAACACTCCTGAAATTTGTATGGACTACAAAACCCCCATGGATAGCTAAAGCAATCCTTGGGGAAAAAGAAGATGGGAGGCATCACCTTTCCCAACTTCAAACTGTACTACAAGGCAGTAGTAATTAAAACAGCATGGTATTGGAATAAAAACAGACCTGTGGACCTATGGAATAGAATTGAGTATCCTGACACCCAACCTCAAACACATGATCATTTAATCTTTGAAAAAGGTGCAAAGAGTCCAAAATGGAGCAAGGAAAGCCTCTTCAACAAGTGGTGCTGGGAAAACTGGGCAGCTACATGTAAAAAAAATGAATTTGGACCTCTGTCTAACACCATGCACAAAAATCAGATCAAAATGGATTAAAGACCTCTCAATATCAGACCTGAATCCATAAAGTACATTGAAGAAAATATAGGAAAAAACCCTCCACGACATTGAAGCTAAAGGACATCTTCAAAGGTGAAACACCACTAACAAAGCAACTAGAAGAAAAGATAAACATATGGGACTACATGAAACTAAAAAGCTTCTGCACCTCAAAAGAAACAGTGACCAAGATACAAAGACAGTCCACAGAATGGGAAAGAATATTCACCCAATACCCATCTGATAAGGGGTTAATATCCAGGATATATCAGGCACTGGTAGAACTTTACAAGAAGAAAACAACCAACCCCATCAAAAAATGGGGAGAAGAAATGAACAGAAACTTCAGCAAGGAAGAAATTCGAATGGCCAAAAAACATATGAAAAAATGCTCATCATCACTAATCATCAGAGAGATGCAAATCAAAACAACAATGAGATATCATCTTACACCACAGAGACTGGCACATATCCAAAAGAGCAAGAACAACAAGTGCTGGCGTGGATGCTGGGAAAAAGGGGACTCTCATCCATTGTTGGTGGGAATGTCGAGCTGGTACAGCCTTTTTGGAAAACAATATGGACATTCCTCCAAAGACTAGAAATTGAGCTCCCATTTGACCCAGCCATACCACTCCTGGGAATATACCCTGGGAAGCCAAAAACACACAGCGGAAACACCATCCCCACTTTTATTTTCATAGCAGCACTATTCACAATAGCCAGAATCTGGAAACAACCAGAGTGCCCGGGAACTGATGACTGGATAAAGAAACTTTGGTACATCTACACAATGGAATACTATGCAGCTGTTAGAAAAAATTGAAGTTATGAAATTTGCCTATAAATGGATGGACATGGAGAGGATCATGTTGAGTGAAATTAGCCAGAAGGAGAGAGACAGATATAGAATGACTGCATTTATTTGCATGACATAAATATATATATGTACATATTATGATACCAATATCCAAGGTCAGGTGAAACATGGATCAGGAGGTCTTGTCAAAGGTGGAAATTATCACAAACGTGTGGGAGTCAGAGGTTAGGTAAGACAGAGAATGGAACAGTGTGCTAATAATTGTCGAAAAGTGCTAATACCAACCTAGAACTGAGCATTAAATACAGGCAAAAAGATACACATGACAACCTCTAAATGTATGTATTGCAATCCACAATGTGGAAGGAGGAAGAAAAGAGAAAGAGAGAGAGAGAGAAAGAGATAAAGAACCTGCCATAGAGGCAGGCTAGGGAGGGGAGGGAATCGGGGACATTGGTGGTGGGAAATGGGCACTGGTGGAGGGATGGGTGCTGGAACACTGTATGACCAAAACCCAAATATGAACCCATAAACATCTTTGTAATTGTATATCTCACGGTGGTATAATAAAATATTTAAAAAATTTAAAAAAGGAAAATGCTGTTCTTGATGAAAAACTCTTGACCTTTGGTTACAAAAGTGAGATTACTAAGCAGAGTGGGGAAGGGGGAAAAAGAAGAGGCAGACTCAAGTGACATAAGAGTAGTCAAGAAAAATTTTGTGGTTAAGGTAAGTTTATTTATCAAGGCCACAAATGTTAATGTTATTTCCAGTATTTTGCCTAACCAATAATTTGTTCCATTGTAAAGCAACAGAAAACAAAGCAGTTCTCCTGACTAAAATTAGACTACAGAAATATAATTCTAAAATTTTGGGGGGCATGCCTAGCATTGCTCAGGGCTTACTCCTGATAATGCATTCAGGGGGTCACTCCTGGCAGGGGCTTGGGAATCATGTAGGATATTGTGGGTTGAGCCTGGGCTGATTGCATGCAATGACAAGTCTTCTGCTTGCTATACGATATCTCCCTGCCCTCAAATTCTCAATTTTTAGCATCAATAATACCAAGACTGAAAGCCCATGCATAAAGAATTGAGGAATACTTCTTTTGCTAGAATCTTTCATGACATACTGCCCAACCAACTTCTCCTAAGCTTCCAGTAAGCACGTGAAAGGGAGCTTCATCTTTCCTAAATGTCCTTCATAATTAAGTCTGTGCTTTGGTCCAAGTTCAACTGGCTGGAGATTTTTCAGGCTATTGACTATGTGTTCAGAAGGTGCTCCGTAGATAAGCTGGTGAGCAAGAATGAGCCATAATTATAAAATAATGAAAACAATTTTTCTGCAGAACTTATGGATGTCATTCACATTAAGATTGTCTAGCTAGTCAAATGTTTTCCTTCCTTCTGCCAAGTTTCCAAGAAATTTAATTAAACATGGCTTGATGGTGTGTATCCATGGGAAACCAATTCCTGGTTTTAACTTAGGAATAAATGAATACTTAAAGCAGGTTACTATGATGGGCCAAGGGAGCACAGTAGTGTTTTGAAACACTATACTGGATTACATGCAAATGCAGCTGAGGGCATTAGAATTTGTTGAAAGAGATGTTTCTTTGGAGCAGAGACTGTTAGGAAATTTAGATTCAACATAAGTTTTTTGAGAGACGTATGTCAAGAACTCCTTGAAAGCACAGGGGAGAATCTTGAAATCATTCTACTTTAAGCATCTGGTTGTTTCCACTTCAATCTTAATACTTCTGAATGACTTATATTCATATATTTTTATCTATTATTAACTGGAATGAGGTCTATAATTGTTACTGGTATTTGGCATATCAAATACAACACGGGTAACTTGCCAGGCTCTGCCATGCAGGTAGCATACTCTTGTAGTCATCTCTAAGTCCAGCATTTATTGATGAACCGCACGGCTGCTTGTGGCCCCGTGAGCCGGGCTGTGATAGGCTGGTCTGCTGGGTGGAGTTCTGACTGAGAGAAGTCCAGATGTGGAATATGGGCCCTCATGGTGGGGGGTCGTCTTGGCTTGTTGTAAGGCTCTGCTGGGGTGGCGGGCCAGGGCTAGAACCTGCCATCCCTCCTGGGCACCGCGTGAGCGGCTGGGCTGGGGAGAGCAAGCAGCAGCTCTGCCCCATGTCTGTGAGTCGTTATAGACCTCATTCCAGAATGGATTGAGGCTCTTTATGTTCCTGGAGCAAGCAGATGCCTTTGGGCTCTACTAGCATGAGACAGGACATATGGAGATGTTACTGGGGCCCGCTCGAGCAAATCGATGATGAGCGGGGAAGACAGTGCCAGTGATTATTAACTGATTCCATATGATATCCCTTGAGCAATGGTCCTGGGCGGCAGTGAAAATAATATGGTTCATGGGGGGAGCAATGTGACAGTTCAAAAGGCAGGGTGAATGTTTTGCATGAAGAAGCTCCTGATTCAATCCCTATAAAGAACCTGGAGTACTAAGACAAGCTGGAACTAGCGCAACCCTATGTCTCAGGAAAACCAGGTGTGGCTTAAAACTCCAAGCAAACCAAAAACATAGGATGGGTATTTTTGTGTTGAAATTCTAATTGAGCAGATATAATTTCAAATGCATTTCTGAAACTTGACAAAACAATATTTCTGGTCTTTTGTTTTGGTTCACTACATAATAGAGCTAGAAATAAATACTTATTGCTAAGGTTGCTAGAAGTAAACAGGATCTTGTGTGGGAATATTTGGTATGAATAAGGCAGGGACTAAGGTGAGGTATGTGAGAAGAAAAATTTAGGGTTCTCCCCAAAAAAAATTCAGCAATTAGGATAAATATTATCTAATTCAACATTTATAGAAAGTCAAGTTTAACTAAAAAGCATCCATGATAAGTAGGGGACTCAAAAGTTCTGTCCTATGAGGCGTAAGAATGACGGTCGTAAAGTATCTGCAGCAATAGGACAGACGTTTGACCAACAATCTTTGTCATGTCACACGACTTTGTGACAGTAAAGTCCTTTCTTTGCAGGAACCGGTTTCACAGGCAAGTTGCCATCTGCATCGCTTTCTTTCTTACTGTTTGGTCCCCTGGAATTTAGGCTGGGTTACTGTTTCCTGGAACTCTCCGTGTACCAGGAATATGTTTTGACTACATTAAAACGTTTAACTACAATTACCTTTCCGACCACTGCACTTCAAGTCTTCCATTGTCCTGCAAGGGGCGCTCTAGTTCTTTGAAAAAACCTCTCTTTAGCTCAATATTTGGTGCCAATTGTCCTTTAACCTTAGTTTTCCTGATGTTCCTGACTCGTGCACTCAAAAAGGTGGTAGTTCTTTCTGAGGTTCCCAAGGTGATGTAATGTGGTCAATAGAAAGCCTGCTTTGCTGTACATTCTCTGGTGAGTTATACATGCAAGAGCTGCTGCCATGTGACATGTATTGGTTCTGCTTGTACACAGAACCAATACATGTCACAGAAACACTAAATTCACCATTATTTAAATACAGATTAAGTGAAGCAGAGTTTAGAAGTCTAGGACATGTATACCTGACAAATTACTTTCAAATTCTGTCCTGCTGCCAACAAATGGTAACTACTGACTTATAGAAACTGTGACATCAGACTCCTATGCCTACCAAGAATAATCACTAATTGTTAAGAATAATAAATTGCTATTTGTGTACTGGTTGCTGTGCAAATATTGTTTTATTCAAGTCTGTGCATCCTTTGGGGAGGGATTTATTAGCCCATATACGGACAAAAAAAAGTCTTAGAGATGCCATTAGAGCTAGCAGTAATATTCATTTGGGTGTTTATTTAGCATGTGCTTATGAAGCTTCTGTGACGACTGGGACTCTAAGTCAGCATCTTTTGTAGGTGAAAGCAGATACTGGTTGAATCAAGAGAAAACAGATTTGTAAAAGAGTATCATAGAATCCTGGAGAGATGTGACAATGACAAGAAGGACATAGGTTAAATTCACATCAGGTTCTAATCTGGTGAGAAAATCTTCACCTCAGCTCCATTGGCAAAGGGCAGTGGAGATGCCATGATTACCACCAGCTTTGTGATCAAGAAATTCCAGTTCTATTGGATGCCGCCTTCACCCAAAAGCACCTTTGATGTCTTCAGAGCTGGGCATTACTGATTCTCTGCTTAGGTCTCCTGTGGAGCACCTTCATGGAAGGACAGAAGCCACATGTCCACATTCTAAGTCCAAAGCAAGAGTGTCTGGGGAACTTCTACAGCAAGACATAGGCTGTGTATTCTACAACTCTCCCTTTAATATAATGAGACTTTAGATACTGATATAAAAGAATTGCAATGACAGCTACATTGAGTCATTGCTCTTTAGACACTTACACCTAATGAGAGGTTTTATGTAGACAATCAAAGTATATAATCTATGCCATGCAAGCAATGTGGACAAAGGGTCTTTCTTGCTGGGTAGGAATTAGTTTTGGTTGGAGAGAACCAGCCAGATTGAAACAAGAGACCATATTCCTTCTGGGTCTTAGAACAGTAGAAACTGGAGAGACAACAATGATGATTGAATAAAATAGAAAAGACACTTTTAAAGACTGAATCACTCAGGAAAAAAGGTTCAAGCTGTGTTGGCAATAGAAGATCCTTCAGTACCGTGATGTGTAGAGGAACAGAATAGGGAGATCTACTGCAGAGACTGAGATGTGATATGATCAATCCTGATCAAGACTGGCTGCCGTGGGGAAACAAAAGAAGAAAAAGACACAGGAGTAAGTTTGGAATATGAATCAACTGAAGTCATTTCTCCTTTTAACAGTTCCCCCAGGTTGTAATCGTTATTTATGTCTATAATTATTTTCTTGAGGCATAGAGGGGCCAGCATTCTTACTAGCAAGGCTCGGGGATACTCCAAGCTTTGTGGCTCCAACATTGCCCAGAATCAAACTGGGATTGTCATATGCAAGAAGGCAAGTGGCCTCATGCAAGGAATAAATTAAGTAAGTCTGTTTTCTCTCTGTGTGTGTGTATATTTGCACATATATGTAATGACTAACATACATGAGTGTGTATATATGTAATGATTAACGCATTTCAAGCATGCAATGCAGTGATGAAATATTCCATATGCAGTGTGGAAAATTTACATATAAGGAAAAATGATGTTTGGTCTTCTCTCTTATTTCACATGATCTGTGTCACTGTTCACATATTCCCTTCACTGGTAAAGTCTCCTAGGCACACCAGCACAAGTCTTGGGGCAGCACAAATATTCTGAAAGAAGAGGCATCTCTCCACTGATCAGCTTGTAAAACAGAACAAGAATAAACAATTATGCCTGGGATGTAGTACCGTAGTAGCGCATGAGACCCTGGGTTTGATCCAATGCATCATAGAAAAAAAAAGAGCAGAATAAAACATCATCTAGACTGGAATCAGAAAGAAGATTTAGGTCAAAGATCAAGTCCCCAAGTCTCCATTGGGAGCCTCTCTGTCTGTAAGGGAGGCTCCCCACCACCCAAATCCATATTAAAGTATTCCTTGGTCTCACACCAGCCATAATTCCTATCAAGAGCTGATTAATTTTTTCACAGTGAGGCTCTGAATGTGAGTGTTTGTTTTTCAGTCTTGTTCTTCTGAGGTCAAGTGACGCAGGCAGGGTTCAGTGGGTAAGAGCAGGGTAGGTTTGAAGGAATTACACCCTGGCTGGAAGGTTTCCACTGAGCTCCCTTGGTAACAGCAGTGAGGTGAGAGGGAACATTTTCTAAATTAAGCAGCTTTAACCAGTAGGGAAAACAAAGCTGTTTCTTCCACACTATTAACTATTCACCTCCCAGCAAGGAGAAAGATGAGTGATGGAGGTCTGCTATTTCCTTCTCAAATTCTTCAGAAAGAACCAAGTCAGAAGAGGATTTCAAAAGAAAGTAATTATTCAGTGTAGCAGGTGGGAGACTCCAGAGGGACAACCAGACAGTGGACTTGTGTCTTTGAGTCTCGCAGTATCCCTGAGTTTGGTTAACAGACCTCATGTCTTCACTTGGACAATCCTATTTTCCCAGTACAGGCTGCCAGGGTGACATGTGGACCAAGGTCTGCCTATGGTGAGCAGCTGGTTGAGAAACTATCATACTTCTCACCAAGGCAGTTTCTCTGAACCTCTGGGGTCTATAACTGTGGACATTCTAACGTAACAAAGGACAGCAGAAATTGCTTTTGGGGATGAATTTTCCTAGATACTTTGTTCTGGTGACAGCGACACTAAACACTAGTATTGTAGACTGAGTGTTTGGATCCTCCCTCATAGGAACCAAAGTCATCTGTTGAAATCCTAACTCTCAATGTTGTCATACCAACAGGGGAGGGATCAGAGCAATAGTAGAGCAGGTAGGGCACTTGCTTTTCACATGGCCAACCCAGGTTCAATCCTCAGAACTACATACATACATACATAGATCTCCCAAGCCTGTCATGAGTGATCCCTGAGGGCAGAGCAGGAGTAAGTCCAGAGCACTGCTGGGTGTAGCCCCCAAAACAAACCAAAAAATGTTGTGGGCATTGGAAGGGTGACATAAAGTTGAGACTTCATGAAGTGGATTATTGTCCTGGTAAAAGAGAGATGAGAAGATCTGTGCTTGCTTTTCTCTTTTCTCTCTCCTCTTTCTCTCTCTCTCTTTCCCCTCTCTCTCTCCATCCCACATCTGTAAAATACAGCCATCTGCAAACTGGGAAAAAAGAACTACATTCTATACTGCACCTGTTAGCTCCTTAAGTTTGAACTTCTCAGCTTCCAGAACTAGAGAAAGAAATGTTTGAGTCACCAGTCTGTGGCATTCTAAAATAACAACCAGAACGAAGATGAAAGCTACTTGGTATGAACATTTTGTATTCATTTACAGATCCATCGTGAGCTGTATTACAGATTCACCACCAGGATCTCACCATTCTACAAGGAAGTGATCATTGATGTCAAAAGAGGGGTTCGACAAGGTGATACGATTTCACCAAAACTCTTTAGCGCCACCCTCTAGAATATCATACGACAACTAGAATGGGAAGGAATGGGAGTGAAGATAGATGGTCGGCAACTACAACACCTCTGCTTCGCTGATGACATCGTTCTAATCACACCAAACATTAGCCAAGAGGCACAAATGCTGGCTGACTTTGACCGAGAATGTGGAAAGATAGGTCTACAGATGAATCTAAAGAAAACTATGTTTATGAAAAATGAATTAGTTCCAGAGGACCCATTCACTCTCAATGGAACAGACATCTCTGAATGCAGCAGTTATGTGTACCTAGGTCAAGAAGTCAACATGATGAACGACCTAAAACCTGAGCTGAGCAGGAGGAAGAGAGAGGCATGGAATGCCTTCAAAGGCATCAAAGAAATAGCTAAAAGGGTAAAGAACCTCCGGCTCTGGGCACATCTCTTCGACTCCACTGTTCTCCCTGCATTAATATACGCCTCAGAGACCTGGGCCCTATGAAAGCAGGATGAGAATGCTATTCGAGTCTTCCAGAGAGGAATTGAAAGAGCTATGCTTGGAATATCACGCCTCACTCAAGTGAGAGAAGGAATCGGAGTTCCGACCTCTGTCGCTATTCCAGAATCAGGGACACTGTCTCATTTGCCAAGGCTTTGAAAATTAGATGGGCTGGACACATAATGAGATTTGGAGACAACTTCTGGACTAGAGCCGTTACCGACTGGATCCCCTGGGATGTCAAAAGATCACGTGGCCTCCCACCTACAAGATGGTCAGACTTCCTTGTCAAGACCCTGAAGGAACGGTTTGAAGCTCTTCATATTCCTGGATCAACCAGATGCCATTGGGCTACATTGGCATGTGATAGGGTCCAATGGAAATGTTACTGGCACCCTCTCGAGCTAATCAATGAATAACGGGATTCAAGTGATTCAAGTGATTCAAGTGTTTACATGTCCCTCTCTCTGGGATATGAGTCCTTAGAACAACGACCATATAATTTTTCAATTTATTTTGTGCTTCCACAGGACCCTGTACAGAGCTTTGCACATAAAATATATAGAGGCATTTATTCTTCCCAGACACAGGGTGTGGGTCCTGTAAATGAATGGCATGATGGATGATGGGAAACTACTGTTGAGTGGGGTTCTGCAAACCACCCAAGATTTTTTACATCTTTATACCACCAAGAGATATACAATTACAAAGGTGTTCATAATTGGTTCTCGGTAATACAGTGTTCCAACACCCATCCCTCCAGCAGTGTTCCATTCCCATCACCGATGTCCCTACATTCCCTTCCATCCACTCACAGACTGCCTCTATAGCAGGCACCTTTTCTTTTCCTGTTTCTCTCTCTCTGTCCCTCTCTCTGTCTCTGTATCTCTCTCTTCTTTTTAGAAGAGAGAGATTATCTCTTCTACAGACATTTAGGGTTTATCATGTAAGTCTCTGTGTAATGGTGAGTTCTAGTCTGACATTCTCACACTTAGTAAAACACTGGTATATATTTATATATTAATATCCCATTAATGAATGCAGTCCTTTTACACTATATCTGTCCTTTTCCTTCTTAGTGATTTCACTCAGCATGATAGTCTCCATGTCCATCCATTTGCAGGTAAATTTCATCTTTTCTGACAGCTGCATAATATTCCATTGTGTAGATGTACCACAGTTTCTTTAGCCAGTCCTCTGTTCTCAGGCACTTAGATTGTTTCCAGATTCTAGCTTTCATGAATAGTGCTGTGATGAAAAGTAGTACAGATAGTGTTTCTACTATGCGTTTTGGGTCTCCAATACTATTCCCAGGAGTAGTATTGCTGGATCAAATGAGAGCTCAATATCTAGTTTTGGGAGGAACGTCCCTATTGTTTTCCAAAAGGGCTGGACAAATCTGCACTCCCACCAACAGTGGATGAGAGTCCCTTTATCCCCACATCCACACCAGCACCAGTTGTTCTAGCTGTTTTGGATGTGTGCCAGTCTCTGTGGTGTGAGATGGTACCTCATTTTTGTTTTGATTTGCATCTCCCTGATGATTAATAATGAAGAGAACTTTTTCATATACCTTTTGGTTATTCAAATTTATTTTTTTGGAAGCTTCTGATCATTTCTTCTCCCCATTTTTTGATGGGATTGTCTGTTTTCTTCTTGCAAAGTGCTACCAGTGCCTGATATATCCTGGATATTAACCCCTTATCTGATGGGTATTGGGTGAATATTCTTTCCCACTCTGTGGATCGTCTTTGTATCTTGGTCACCTTTTCTTTTGAGGAATCACCCAAGATTTTGCCTCATGGATTGATCCTTAAGTAAATGACTTTATGGGAATGTTACATAATTTGCAGCAGACTTTGATGAGGCATCTTTGGAATTAGAAACAAGATGCTGTGCTCTCTGAAGAAATGGTATTTTTCTTCTAGTATATTAATAATTGCGTAACACACCATATTTTTTTTTTTTGTTATCCGGAAGCTCTGAGGCAAATTTATTGTAACTGTGTAACTTCTTTTCTCAATGTGTAACTTCTTTTCTTCTGTATTCAGCATTTGCTGTAACTCACACCCTCTCTGGCCTGTTATTCAATTTTGGATTTTAGTATATATGCTTACTATAGTCATATTCTAAGACATGAGTAAGTGAATTCTGGTTCAAATAATGAAAAAAAAAGTTATTCCAAGTGCTTGGAAGTGTTAGCTTTAGAAAAGTGGGCTATCTGCTTGATTCTTCTGGTGTAAATAACTTTGATTTCCTATAATACCCTCATATCTTGAAGATGGTAATTATGAGAGCTCTATGCTAGGTTATTGCCAACAATGAAATATCACCCACAGGTTGTATTTTCTAATATGAGTTAATAGTCTCATGCTTAGGTCAAATCGTTTTGAGTGGGCAAACTTCAGCTGGGAGATCTCCTCTATCCTTGTTGGACATGAATCCTTGTCTTTGCAAAAGACATGGTGCTTAAAGTCTCTCTATGAACCTATTTCCCACTAAAGTTACCAGGAAAAATAAGAAGTACCAACAACTGGCAGAAAAGAATGAGGGTCTTTTTTTTCTGGTTTGCAGATGGTTGTCTTCTGACTGTTCCCTTCACATTGTGGGGGGCAGAGAGAGAACAAACCTCCCATCTCTTCCTTACAAGAACACTCATCGTCTCATGGACATTGGAAAAAGATTCAGAGACATGGACTAAAGGAGATCAAAAGTCGTGGGTGGAGTAGCAAGAATCTAGGACTGGAGCCACCAAGATCTCCAGAAGAATCCATGGAAACATCCAGTAGGTTAAGGCAGGAGATCAAAGACTGCTTTTCAGAGAGTGTCCTTCCATCCTGAGAATTGCAGTGACAGGGCTGAAAGGCCACCTAGGGCCAAAACAGGGAGGCTGATTGAAACCCCAGGGGCTACTTCAAGACTAAGAGCCCATCGAATCAACGTCAAGGCCCTCAAGCCGTAGGAACAAGCCATGGGGCTTTGGACACCTGTCAAGTGCACCAGCCAGGACGAGGTGTAGCTCTATATTAATCGCATTACAGTAAAGAATCTGTGTTCAGAAATCTTTTCACTGCCTTTGCTTCTGTTCCTGCCAGGGCTTTTGCCAACCATGAAGTGCTGCCAGGGACTAATCAAGAAAAAAGGCAAACAGGGTGGACTGCTGAGTTATAATCAAACAGTTGTGGAACTTTGCAATGTCAGTGCCTGGAAAAGACAAAGTTTACAAAACCCCAGCTGAACACCAGATAATTGGCCAGCAAAATCCATCCAGGAGGGACTTGAACTGCTCTGGGTATGAAAGGAATGTCTCTCCCTCAGCAGCCTGGGCTTGGGGTGAGGTGGAACTTGGGTGGGGGGCCAGAATACTGAGGACTCACTTCAATCCCGGCCAGTTTGGTAAACTACTTCCTGCTTCTCTGCATCTACTCACTTTTTACGCATCCAATTCATCTGTGCTCGAAGCAAGCCCCTCTCCAGCTGCTCCCCAGGCTCACTTGCAAGTCTAAGCACTGTGAATCTAATAGCTTTGAGTTTTACTCCAGCAGGCATTATTCTGCCTGACAAGTGACTCTCCAACCACTTCCCCACCTTACAGCCCCAGGTTCCTTTAATCACAGGAGACCATTTGCACTCTGTAAATGCAAGTCTGCATTCCCAAATTTAAACAAGGGAAAAGAAGAGAGGAAAGAGTTCAAACCAAACTCTTGGAATTGGGCTCCTGTGGTAACCACCGAATAAGGCAAACAGGAAAGCAATTGCAATATCAAAAAGTAGATGACTTCCTGCATGTAAATTCTTCACTGACCTTGGAATATGGTTAATGTTTATTGGCCTTCCATGTAGTTTCAAAAAACTCCAGGCAAGAAGCAGGTTTCAGAGTTCCCTCCATTCCGTTTGTTTGAAAATCTGTCTGCACACCTGAGCTCAAGGATGTTCCTGGACTGTTACTGCTACTCTTGGTTTCGTTACCATATATCAAGGAGATCTCACCAAATACAGAGTGGTCCTCAGAGGACCCTGCAGCAGCAGTGGTACCTGTACAGAAACCAATGCACCATGGTCATAGGAAGATTCACTGGTAACTAGTAAGAGAGGAACAATGGAGAAAAGAATGTAGTCTCCTAAGAAAATACCATGTTCACCCCATGAATAATAGCAAATGAGTATTGACCACCTGTCAGAATCTGCTCTGGGTCTTTGGGAACCTGGTGTCCTGGCTGGGCTTCTAGTCTATAAGCTAAAACAGACAATGAATAATTAGCTAAGATTCTAAGATAGATGTATAGAAAAAAAAGAGAAAGAAATGAGGGGAAGGGATATGGGCCAGGTGGGTGTTATTAGATAAGACAGAGAAGACCTTTGCAAGGAGGCAGTCTACTGGGGGGGGCTGGCTGTTAAGATTACTGTATTTTACTGCATATTCATTGCCACAGCAAAATCAGTGTACCCTATTCCAGCAATAACAACACTTTCTGTTTTAAGCTTCATGTAATGTAATCTATTGGGGGTGGGTAACAGTATAAAATTTGTGGCTATTAAGCAGTGAGCAAACAATATTAAGCAAGGAGCAAACAATATTAGGAGCTTGCAATATGACTCAAGTGTAGGGCACTTGGCCTATTCCAAGCACCCCATGTATCCCAGCCTCACTGCAGAACCTCTGGTAATAGCTGTTCTTGATTTTCCAGCACTGTCTATAGAGTATATGTTCCTCTCCACCCTCTGAACTCCCCTACACACACACACACACACACACACACACACACACACACTCCACCACCACCACGACCACCACACCCTCCCTCACACAACCCCAGGAGTGGCCCAGCAACAATGAACAAAACCAACAACCACCTCCAAGCAAACAGTCCTCCTCTGCGGGCAGCAGAGGGAAGGGCTTTGAAGCCGCATGAGGCCACAGCGAGAATGCATTTAATAGGGGGCAGCTCTCACCCGGGTGTGTGCTGTGGGTGGAATGGAGAGGTAAAAGGTTAAAAGAGAAAAAGCCTAAAGAGCACTTGCCAGGATTGCACTCTAGACTGGAGAGTAAGGACCAGATCTATGGGCACCCCCCACAGAAGCCCCGGGGAGCCCCGGAGCCCCACCGGGTTGCATGTTTTCATTCCTAGTGCAGTTAGAGGATGGCTCTGCGCCTTCTGAAGCACTCCTGGAATTTGGCCTTGGATCACAGAGTTTTAGGACTGAATTGTTCCTTCCTGACAGTGCCCTAATCCCCTCTCTGGATCTCCTCACTGAACTTCTCTTAACCCTTCTCTGGCCAGGGTTTCTCTTGAGATGAGATTCAATCACGGTGCCATCAGTAGCCCTGAGGACACAAGCCCTCCAACCCCTCTCTCTTCTCCCAAAACAAAATCTTTTGTTCTGATTTTGTCCTTTGAGGCAGGGTCACTTTTGGTAAACCGGCACCTGAGTTGAATTCATAATCTCTGGCTAAATAGAACTGAGAGTCATCAGGACCAGAATTTATCACAATTTAAGAAACATTTTTTTCTCCCTAGCTGTAGTTGTAGGATGAGAGGGTGAAGGGTGGATCTAAATGCAGGTGCACTTAAAACCTTTCCTGCTCTGATTCTTGGGAGAAAGTTCATACTTTTCCCCCAGCCAAGTCTAGCCTTATTCATTACGTTTCTCTGAAGGCCCCTTGCTGATGCTTTCAGGTTTGTGTAATTACAACCCTGGAAAACTATCGGCCCTTCTCATCCTTCAAGTCCCCTTTTAGCAGATCCTCCAGTAAAGACTTCCTGGGCCCCTGCAGGTGCTGCCTTTCTAGATCTCAGCATGGTCGGGCCCTAGACCGTGTGAACCAAGTAGTGATGCATTTACTTGGCTAAAGAATGTATGAGCAAATGATCACAAAGTTAAAATCAATCTGATTTTGTCCTTAATTAAGAATTGGGGTGGGGTGGAGGAAAACGTGACTCAAGTCCTTTCCACAAAGAGGAGAGTAAAAGAAAATAAATTCTTTAAGATCTTGGGTGCTTTTTTTTCTTAAGGCAATGTTCAGGCCAGGTCACTCAGGTTAATCCTAGAGAGAGTAACGGGATTTGTTCTAAGACATTCATCTTCTAAGTAACATTCTGAGTCACATTAGCTAAGAAGGAAAATGAGCATAGCGGGGGACCGAAGGGCACAGCCAGGAAAACTGAGCACATCCAGCTTGGAGGACTTAAAAATAAGTTTTAAAAACATAATTTCCATGTTTCTGTTTTAATCCATTGTAGTAACCTTTGCAGGTTACACTCTAAATCCATTGTGGTAACTTTGAGCAAGTCACAACTCTAAATTATATCTTCATTGTCCAAAAAAAAAGTCAACTTGGGGATTCTAAGGTAAATAAGAAAATATTATCAGTTATATGTCCCCCCAAGTGAATGTATAACCGAAGAGACCATATCCCACACAATAGTGATGTTATTAATGATCACTGATACTATCCCCAGCTGTGGCCCAGCAAGATTTTATTAGTCCCACTGCTGTTTCCTGATTCATCTTCATTCAGGAAGCTTTGAAATAATAGTTAGCAAAGGGGCACATTGCAAAAATAAAAATTCCCACTCTTTTAACTTTTCCATCTACTTTAATCCCATTGCCCATCCTTCCTCTCTCCCCAACTTCAGCTGGAGACCTGCCATTCCTGTGTGCAACCTGCACTGGAAGGAACCTTGGTTGTGGAGCGGGTGGGAGGCGCAGGGCAGGGAGAGAGCATCCTGGCCTAGCCCGGCTGTTGAGTATGATGTCCTCAATAATAGAACTGAGGAAACAGGCCATCGTTTATCATACACCATTGTAATGGATGCTGATATTGCGAAACGGCGGTTCTGGAGGTCATTCTAATGAAATACTGAGTCAGCTGTTGGGACCTCTTCGGGAAGGGAGTTTCCTATGTGTCTTCCCGTTTGCCAGGGACCTCCCAGCAGCAACAACTACCTTGCTGATGTAGTCTGCCATTTGCCCTCTGGAAGGGAAGGCCCTACAGTCTCCTGATTTACTGACATGGACAGATTGGGGCCTCTAGGGAGCTAGGGGCAGGAAGGTAGAGCTTTGGTGTCATGGAGACTGATCTTGGAAACTGCGCTGGAAGAAATGTGGAGTTCTGGTTGCCCAGGCCTAAGTCATCTGCCCTCTGTAGAGAATGAGGCAACCTTAACCAAAGTGAATGAGGGAGGGGTGTGTTGGGCACTTCCACCCAGGTAAGCAAAGTTATTTGGTCTAATACCCCTTATATAGAAAAAAAAAAGTCACTCAGCAACCCTCCATCCTAGAGAATCTATCTTGTTTAAAGGAAAAAAAGAAAGCACACCACATTACTGCCACACTAATGTTCTAGTGTCTCCAGGGAGTCAGGATCACCCACTCTGGGTAACTTTGCACTAATGCAACACTGAAAAAAATATTTTAATTCCCTTGCCTTCCCAATCTGCACCAAATCTTTGCCTAAAAGACTCGGTCTCTAGGAGTTTACTGGGAAGAAAACACAAGCTTACAAACGAACACATGATAAAAACCAGACAAAAGCAGAGATCTGAGAAAGTGCCTTTAAAAAAAAAAAAAAAGAAAGAAAGCTGTTTCCTGCACGTTTCCCACCTAAGAAGATGCCAGGCCAAGAGAATGACATTGCTAAAATTAAGGAGATTGGTGCAGCCTCTGGAAGCCCAGAGCCACACACCATTTGACCTTTGCTGCTCTTCACCATGGTTGCCTTGTAGCTAAATGAAAGACTCATTTCTCAGGGCTTATCTGACTTGCCCTATCAGCAGCAACATTTGGGCTAGTCGATAACTTTGTTCTCTTTGAGACCTTTTTCTTTCCTTGGCTTCTTGGGCTCCACGCTTACTTTGTTTTCTTCCTACCTCAGTGCTTATTCTTTCTTTAATTCTGTTGCTGATTCTCGTCATTCAGCCTCTATCTGAATAGTCAGTATCAAGAATCAGTCCTTGGCTCCTATCTTTTTTTTTTCTCAATCTATTATTTCTTTCTAGGTGTCACATCCTGTCTATGACTTTAATAGCAATCACTTGCTATATTCGAATATGTGTGTGTCATCATCGCTGAGCTCCCGATCTTATAACTGTTTTCTTAACTTATATTTCTACATCAGTATCTGATAGGGAGCACCAACCCATCCCATTGAAGTGAACTCCCGAACTCTCCTTACACCATTATGAATAAAAAGAAGTTTCCCTGCTATTATTCATACAAAACTCATTTTACTGTTCATGACCTCTCTCTCTCTCTCTCTCTCTCTCTCTCTCTTTCCTTCTATATCTTGACCATCAGAAGTTTCACTATATTCCAGATGGAACATCTCTATTGCTACCACATGCCCCCTACAGGTCTCCACACTTCTGCCTTTGCCACCTAGCTTACCCTCATACTCCTGGACCATTCGCGATGTACAAGCTATACAGAATGAACCAGAACACTAGAGCCTGTTCATCCCATTCCCGTTCCACAGTAGTAAAAGTAAGAGTAAAAAATCAAGTAGTTATTATAACTAGAGTGAAATTAAGTGATCACCCTCTTATTCAATTGCCTGTTTGAATCCTCAGTCCATCTCTTTCCAGTCTCTTGTCTTCCTTTCTCAGATAGTCCAGGCATGCTCAGGGACTTTTCACTTGATCTTCTCTATTCTTGGAATCTCTTCCTTCAAATATTCACCTGGTTCCTACCTCAACTCTTCATGTCTTTACTCAAGCACCTTACAGAGGACTTCTCTAGTAACCCTGTTTCAGCATCAATTCCTTACATGTTTGTCCCTTTGCCTCATTTTTCCTTCCTTTTTATGTCACTATGTAATATTCATTTTTTAAATTTATATTGTTTGTCTCCTACAAATAATTAATTTCCTCCTTAAAGGCAGTGCTATGTTCATTTCTTTCTTCACTGTCTGCTGAAATTCAACTCCTTTCAACTTTTATGGTATCTCCTTTATCAAACCAACCCTGAATACTCCAGATGACATGGAATACTCATGCTAATAATTTTATAAAAATTTTATATTATTGCTTTTTCAAATCTATTCCAGCTTACTTGGATACATGGAGAAGATTATCCATGACTTCTACTTGGATCTCTTTGATAGCCATGTCCACCTGCCCACATACCAAATTCTGCAGGATGGAAATGTCATTCCCAGTATTCTCCCTTCTGAAATCCAACATGCCATTTTGTCAGTAAAGAAAGGAACAGCACCAGGCCCAGACAAAGTCAGACCCGAACACCTGAAGAATCTGCTGTAAGTACTCATCAATACACTGACTGAGTCAGTGAACTCTTCACACGCTACCTGAATGCAAGGTGCCCTCTCAATGGAAAACCAGCAGGACAATTCTACTGTTCAGGAAGGGAGACATCCATGACATTGGCAACTATTGTCCCATCTGCCTGTTGTCCATCATCTACAAGCTGTTCATTCGAGTCATCCTGAACAGGATTGGCAGAACATTAGATGAAGGACAACCATGAGAGCAAGTTGGGTTCTGAAAAGGATTCAGCACAATCGACCATCTACACAGTAACCAAGTTCATTGAGGTTTGTAGGGAGTTCAAGATGCTGCTCTGTCTCACGTTCTTGATTTAAAGAAAGTCTTTGATTCTGTGGAGACCAAAGCAGTCATCGAAGCCCTAGCAAAACAGGGTGTTCAAACCAAATACATCAATATCCTTCATGAGCTCTATTATGGATTCACCACCAGGATCTCACCATTCTACAAGGAAGTGATCATTGATGTAAAAAGAGGGCAATGCCCTCTTTGGTATCTTTGGCAGGGTGATACCATCTCACCAAAACTCTTCAGCGACACCCTTGAGAACATCATGCGACAATTAGAATGGGAAGGAATGGGAGTGAAGGTACACGGTCAGCAACTACACCACCTCTGCTTTGCTGATGACATTGTTCTAATAACACCAAACATTAGCCAAGTGGCACAAATGCTGACTGACTTCGACCATGAATGTGGAAAGGTAGATCTAAAGCTGAATCTCAACAAAACAATTTTCATTAAAAATGAACTAGTTCTAGATGCTCCATTCACTCTCAATGGAACAAACATCTCTGAATGCAGCAGTTATGTATACCTAGGTCGAGAACTCAACATGATGAATGACCTAGCACCTGAGCTGCGCAGGAGGAAGAGAGCAGCATGGAATGCCTTCAAAGGCATCGAAGAAATAGCTAAAAGGACAAAGAACCTCTGGCTCCGGGCACATCTCTTTGACTCCACCATTCTCCCTGCATTAACATATGCCTCAGAGACCTGGGTCCTACGAAAGCAGGATGAAAACTCTATTTTGGTCTCCCAAAGAGGAGCTATGATAGCAATATCACGCCTCACTCAAGTGAGGGAAGAAATCTGGAGTTCCGACCTCTGTCAAAGATGGAGAGTCAGGGATGCTGTCTTGTTTGCCAAGGAGTTGAAAATTAGATGGGCTGGACATGTAATGCGATTTGGATACAACCGCTGGACTAGAGCCATTACCGACTGGATCCCACAGGACATCAAAAGTCACATGGTCGCCCACCTACAAGATGATCAGACTTCTACATCAAGACCCTGAATGAAGGGTTTGAGGCTTTTCATATTCCTGGAGCAAGCAGATGCCATTGGGCTACACTGGCATGTGACGGGGACAAATGGAAACATTACTGGTGCCTGCTTGAGCAAATTGATGAATAACGGAATGTCAAATGATCAAGTGATTCCAGCTTATTTTCAGTACTGTAGTGAATAAGTCAAATTTGGGTTCACACACAGTCTAGAGCATTGATCAAATCCAACTGATTATATGACCTCAGGGAACTAATGCAACTCTATAAAATGAGTATAGTAACAATATTTCTAGTATTTCATGATGACATGAAATACATTAATATGTAAAATTATTAGAACGGTACCTCTACTCTCAGTGTTTGCTATTATTATTGTAATTGTGGCAATGGCTACCAATTCATTAAAAAATAAAAGTCAAGATAAAATCCATTTAACTAACTTTCTGGGTGATACTAAAAGTTGGATTTCTTTCCAGCTGCTTAGAACATGTACCTTATTTTTATCTTGCAATGGATGCTATTTTTCTTTTTTTTCAATTTAAAGGTAAGAGTGAATTATACTTATTATATAGAATTCTTGGAACTACAAACAATTTTATCAATTTTTATGCATACCTGATATATAACTACAATGCAAGTATGACACTGAATTGAATTAAATTCAACTTCCATTTAATACAATCTATTTCAACCCATTATGAGACATGGAAAGATGAAGACAAGTTTTGTACCTGGATCACTATCTAGAGAATTCCTACCTATTCAGGAATAACACCCGATACACAGTGGAATTCCTCATCTCTGATCTGTGCAGTACACTACTGTATATAGTTTTCAAAGCTGTACCTTAAATTTTTAGCTTTCTTCACTTTCCCAATCATGTCTTAAAAAGACTGTGAATTCATAAAGCTTCAATTCACTTGAACCAGTTTCTAATTTTAATGGTGGGGGGGCAGGGTGTGAACATAAGGCATTAAGTTGAACTCTCTTCTGTCTTACTAAAACTGTTTTTTAAAACCTGTCTGTTAACCTTTAACCTCCAGACCCAGGCATAGTTTCTGTATTTATTTAATAATTGACTCACTTACCAGAAGAATTTATGTGCTCTTGACTCAACCTGAACCTGCCTGCCTTAGTCCAGAAACTGAGTAAGTTCCCAAATGACCTCCCCATCCCTCACATGGGCACACGTCTGGCTGCCCCATTTGTCTTCCTTTTCCTTAGGTATCCAACATGCTGTTCTTCTACCACAATCTATCCCTTCTCCAGGAACGTACTCCTTCATCTTTCCTCATTATGATGAGTAGTCAACTTTGCGGCTACTTTTATAGATGTTTAATCAGGTGTGCAGGTGAAAAGATGAAAAGTGAAGGGTGAATGTTTCAAAATATTTATTCAGAAAACAAATCCAGCAATATTTAATCTTGCCTCTTGCTTTGCAGATGGAACACTGACATCGATGTCTCCTCGTTCAACAGTGTCCTGAGACTCTTAAACCTTGAAGGAGAATCCTGGGACTACAGCTTAATACCCATGAAATTAATTGTTTTTTCACACCAAATAGTGTCCTCACCCTGCACTCTGGGTAAACACACTCAGAAGTGGTTATTCACTTGGTTGTTTTCCTTCTGAAAGATGATCCTTAAAGTAACGTCAAAACACAGAAGGCCAACTTTAGAGATAAAGAAGGCAGCTATGAAGTTCTAAAAGTTCTTCAAAAATTATGGCACTGTTCACAGAAACTGTGAAATAGAAGTTCACCCATTACTAATTTTAATGTATTTTGCTACAGTAAGAACTATAGGAGATCACCCAATATGGGGTCATTTTCCTGAATGTACTGGGGACAACACCAGTGATTCAAATCAGAATATAAAACACTGGGTATTTAACTCTTGAAAGGGGCAAAAAGTTATCAAATAATGGTATGAATTAGAAATATTGTGATTTGGTTCATTCTAAAAAAATCAACATGACTGACCAAGAGAGAATGGTCAGTCTCTTCCGTATTTCTTTAGAAACACTTCATATTTAAACTACACCTTTCTGACGGTCTTTGTCATTGAAATCAGGAACTGGAGCTCAGTTTTCCCAGAGGTACTCAATGTCTTTGGTTCCAGGCTAGTAATAGCAGATAGTAGAAGCCCTGGCGTTTAAGAATCTGGCGTGGAGATGCTGGATAGAAGACTGTAAAAACACCGAAACTTCTCTCAGGAAAATTGAAAACACTTAGTTTTTTTTTTCTCCAGCGAGGTTATTACCAAGCTATGAGCACACGTGTTTTGGTACCTATCCCAATAATGTGGTATCACCATTTTTAATCAATTAGAGGAACCCACATGGGTCCACAGCCCAAGGATGGGAGAAGTTCAATCACTGACCACAGTGGTTAAATAACACAGGAATTTGGGATCATAGACTGTAATGAGATTGATGAAACCTTCAAGAACAGGAAGGGAAACAGAAGCAGTAGTGCTGTCTCTCCATGTCCTCAGGGAAAAACAGTGTGTCAGACAAGATTGAATTAGTAGAGGATTTGTATCTAGTTCCCAAAGGCTATATAAAAGGAGGGAGAGAAACTATCTGTTTTATTGAAAAATGGTTTTCTGGAAACTTACCAAAGTGAAAGAGGATTGTATTTAATCAGTTAGGGTCTGTAAATTACAGACCTTAAAAAAGAGGCTAAATCAATTTGTTAACATTAGGATTAGTGGTGGGAATATTATCTGGCCCAATTTCTGTGAAAAGCAACATGGAGATTTAAAAAAAATTAAGACTAGACCTCCCACACAACCCAGTGATACTACTTTTTGGCATCTATCTTCCAAACACAAAAGCATTAATTCAAAAGGATTTGCATACCTATGTTTATGCCAGTACTTAGTACAATAGCCAAGATATGGAAACAACCCAAATGTTCAAATATACATCAATGGATCAAGACATGTGGTATGTTAACACAGTGGAATATTATGCAGCTCCAAGGAAAGACAAAATCATGTAATTTGCCACAACATGAATGAAAATAGAGGATATCATGCTGAGTAAATAATCAGAGGAAATGAGTAGATACAGGATGATCTCTCGAGAGTGGGACATAGAAATACACAGCAAGTTAACAAAAGGGCTAGACAATGGGAGAACTGATTTACAGAACTGAGCTGGGGAGCAGTGCTGGAGTCAGGGATTTCAGGGTTCTTGGGAGGAGGACCAGTACACTGGAGATAGGTGAGAATCTCTAGCACATCTTGAGGACAGCAGGTAAATGCTTCCCCTTAGAGACACTTCATAGCACTCAGCTTCCAGTTGCCTCTTCACACACCCTTGGGCTCAGTCTATCTGTGTCCTCTCTGACAAAGTATAGACTAATAGTTTGAATCAGAGACAGGAGCACATGAATGCCAGGAAGGCCCAAAACAAGAGTCAATGGAGACTCAGGAAAAAGAGATGAAAATGCTTGACACTGAAAGATTTAAAAAAATTAAAATTTTATTTATATTTTTCTACAGCAGAATCTGGAAGAAATTTCTAACTATAAGGTAACAGAAGGATATTGAATAACAAAAGTGGACTGACCATGTCTTTCCTTAGAAAATAGGGGTGCCCTGGAGACCACAAAGAAGTTGCTTAGATTCTGGTTTGCAGAAACATGGGGTCTAAGAACTCATTACATGGGTGACTGTCTTTCGAAAGAAAGGAATAAATGCTTGTCATCATTCCAATCCCAAATCTCTAGATTTATTTGGAGGCTACTACTTGCCTGAAACAATCTGAGGCAAAAGTGTGTGCAGAATCCTGTGTGAGTGTGTATATGTAGAAAAGCATCCTTATGGGCCAGTTTTCCAAAAGTTGTTGAGTAAGAGGAAGATTGAAAACAGAACATGTGAAACATAAGAATCCAGGTCGAGTGCTGGAACTCCTGGGGCCCTAGAGAGACAGTCAGTGGGTAGGGGCGCTTGCCTTGATGGGGGGTGATCTGACTTTCATCTTTAGCTCCACATATAATCACACCCCAACCCCACAGGGAATGATCCCTGAGCACAGAGCCAGGAGTAAGCCCTGAGCAGAGGCGGGTATGCCCCCAAACAACAACAAAATGATGGTCCTTTTCATAGGAATAGCTGTGACACAGAACAATAAAATTCAACATACAGACTCCACAGCTCGTCAGAGCTCCACCCAGCAGAAAAGCCCTTTTCGTCAGAGTCCCACCCTATGGCAGGGTCTACTTCAAGCCCAGGTATGCCTGATCCAGAGACTCAGATACATGGGGCAGAGCTGCTACCAGCTCTACCTGTGCACAGCTGACCATGAGGCACCCAGGAGGGAAGGCAGGTCTAGCCCTGGCCCACCATCCCTGCAGAGCCTCACAAGAAGCCAGAGGAACCCCACACCATGAGGGTCACCATTTTCAACATCCAGACTCCACAACTCATTAGAGCTCCACCCAAAAGTAAAGCCCATCTTTCCTCATTTCAGTTCATCAATAAATGCATGAAATGAGAGCCTACTAGTATCCTACCCACATGGCAGAGCCTGGCATGCTACCCGTGTCGTATTTGATATACCAAAAACTAGTATCAATTATTAGACCTCATTTCCATGACCTGAAGAATGGTTTGAGCTCTTCATGTTCCTGGAGTGAGGTGATGTCCTTGGGCTACACTAGCATGTGACAGGATGTATGGAGATGCTACTGGTGCCCACTCAAGCAAATTGATGAACAATAGGAAGACAAGTGATACAAATGATGCAAGTGATGATAGGCACTCATCCCAGTGCTTTTATGAATTAATTAGAATAAACCTGAATTAGTCAGAATTGCATAAATTATATTGTGATTTGAAAAGAAACAAAACAGAGACCAAAGAGATAGTACGTGCCTTGCTTATGGATGACCAGAATTCATTTCTTGGCAAACCATATGCTTCCCAGAGCCCTGCCAGGAGTGAATCCTGAGCACAGAACCAGGAGTAAGCCATGAGCACCACTTGTGTGAGAAAGAAAGAAAAGGAAGGAAGAAAGGAAGGAAGGAAGGAAGGAAGGAAGGAAGGAAGGAAGGAAGGAAGGAAGGAAGGAAGGAAGGAAGGAAGGAAGGAAGGAAGGAAGGAAGGAAGGAAGGGAGAGAGAGAGGGAGGGAGGGAGGGAGGGAGGGAGGGAGGGAGAAAAGAAAGAAAGGAAGGAAGGAAGGAAGGAAGGAAAGAGAGAAAAGAAAGAAAGAAAAGAAAGAAAGAAAGAAAGAAAAGAAAGAAAAGAAAGAAAGAAAGAAAGAAAGAAAAGAAAGACAGACAGACAGAAATAAATAAAGAAAAAAGAAAAGAAAGAAAGAAAGAAAGAAAGAGAGAGAGAGAGAAAGAAAGACAGACAGACAGACAGAAAAAAAGAAAGGAAAGAAAGAAAGGAAGGAAGGAAGGAAGGAAGGAAGGAAGGAAGGAAGGAAGGAAGGAAGGAAGGAAGGAAGGAAGGAAGGAAGAAAGAAAGAAAGAAAGAAAGAAAGAAAGAAAGAAAGAAAGAAAAAGAAAAAGAAAGAAAGAAAGAAAGAAAGAAAGAAAGAAAGAAAGAAAGAAAGAAAGAAAGAAAGAAAGAAAGAAAGAAAGAAAGAAAGAAAGAAAGAAAGAAAGGTAATGTTATCCAAAGTTTGTTGGGTTTTGCCTCTTCTTGAGTGCCTAGTCAATAGAACAACCTAGCTTAGTTAAGTAAGAGAAGTTTATTGCTGGGACAAATAAGGGAGACAGAGACACTCATGCCTCCAAACACTTCCTTCCTGAATCTTTGGGGAATGAGTGACATTTATAGAAAGTTTATGGCTTGAACATGAGAAAACAGACAGCATACTGCTGAGGTCCGGTTTCATTGTCCATATGTTGAAAGCTATTTTTTTCAGAACTTGGATATTCTCAAAGCTTACTCTGTGCTCAGTGATAATTCCTGGAAGTGCTCAAGGGTGTATATGTTGTGGCAAGGATCAAACCTGGGCGGTTCTGTTCAAGGCAAGCACCTTTCCTGCTAAACTATCACTCTGGTCCCTGTCTAGAAATTTTAAACAAACCCTTCTCCACCACAATCCTTTTATTAGTTACCTGTTTTCAATTTAAAACTATTTCTGAATCTGCATCATTTTCCAGGTGTGCTATGATAGACACCACAAGTTTGGAAAAAAGGGGGAAATTCCCAATATGGAGGTTCTAGCATGCTGATGAAGTGGATCTTCCGAGCTGTTCGTTTTGACAGTTTTTACTAAGTCTGAACCAGTGTTTTCTGGTCATTAGCGACGTCAGATTTGTGCCATGTAGAAGTTCCTGGAAGGAAGGTCTGAGCTCTACAATAGATCACTCTGTTCACAGGTTCTTTACTGGCCTCTCCAAGGTTTGGGTTAATCAATTACTATGAACTCCATATGGCTATTTTCTTGTTAACTCTTTCACTCCAGAACCCTGAGATATTATTCTGTCTTACAGTGGTAATGACTTATTTTCAGAAGCATGGTTTCTGGAACCAGATTACTTGTTAAAATATTTAGTCTACCTCTTATGACCAGTATTAATTTGAATATATTATTTTTTCTTTGTGCCAGTTTCTCATAGTCTCAAAATTCATAGTGATCATGTTATTGTCTTCTTTACAAAGGATGTGAAAGAGACAGCTGGTGCTCAACTGGGATATCAATTAGTTCTCCAAAGTTTTCCAACCTCTCTTGCTGCTCTGTGGTCATGTGACTGGTTCTAGCCAATGGGCTGAGAGTAGAGTGTACTGTATCATTTCAAAGCTAAGGCAATTCAGAGCTGATTTGCTTTTTGCACATCTTTCCTTCTATACTGGAGACCTTGAGTGGGATCACAGATGGAGCAAACCTAGTCCCTGAATTACCAGGCAGAGGAGAGTCTTTGCTTACTCAGATGAAACTCTGCAAGAAATAAAAGAAATAAATTTGCATAATTTGAACTGCTAAGATTTTGAATATTCTTTCCTTCCTTCTTCTTTTTCCCTTTCCTTTCTCTTCTTCCTTCCTTCCCTTTCTTTCTTTTCTTCCTTCCTCTCTCCCTTCTTTCTTTCCTTCTTTCTTTCTTTCCTTCCTTCCTTCCTTCCTTCCTTCCTTCCTTCCTTCTTCTTCTTCTTTCTTTCTTTCTTTCTTTCTTTCTTTCTTTCTTTCTTTCTTTCTTTCTTTCTTTCTTTCTTTCTTTCTTTCTTTCTTTCTTTCTTTCTTTCTTTCTTTCTTTCTTTCTTAAGTTGTAGAAATATCATTGTTTTTATTAATGGTTTGTATCAGTGAAACAAAATGTATCCAATGACATAAAATTACTTCTTAGAAACCCAGAGCTGGGTGGTCCAGGCACCACCTGGACACTGAGAAATAGGAGCAAAATGTACAATCACACTTTTGTAGACCCAAGAAGGAACTCAGGCAGATGGCAAGTGGTCAGCAAGAACAATGGAGGGAAGTCCCTGCATCCTGCTTATTGGCAAACACCTAGTCTAGAGACCTTGCTTTTACTAAGATATGTACCGTGAAAGAAATCAACTGGTGACATATGGGGAAAGTATAGCCAGTCCAAAACAAAGGGGTTAGGAGGTGGACAATGTAACTGTCTGTTCTTGAGAGTGAGGTGAGCAAGCATTTTTGGTAAATGTCCACTTCAAAACTATTTTAGATTTACAGATGTTCGGTTTTATCGAGAATACTCAGTTCTGCAGAAAGACATGAAAGTAACATAAAGAACAGGTCTTTGGTCAGCATAAAGAAAAGGTCAGTGTTTGTGGATGTAGCTCATCAGTAGAATGCATGTATCATGTGTGAGGCCCTGGGTTTGATTTTTATCACGAAGAAGAAGAAGAAGAAGAAGAAGAAGAAGAAGGAGGAGGAGGAGGAGGAGGAGGAGGAAGAAGAAGGAGGAGGAGGAGGAGGAGGAGGAGGAGGAGGAGAAGAAGAAGAAGAAGAAGGAGGAGGAGGAGGAGGAGGAGGAGGAAGAAGAAGAAGGAGGAGGAGGAGGAGGAGGAGGAGAAGAAGAAGAAGAAGAAGGAGGAGGAGGAGGAGGAGGAGGAAGAAGAAGAAGGAGGAGGAGGAGGAGGAGGAGGAGAAGAAGAAGAATAAGAAGTAGAAGAAAAAAAGAAGAAGACGGACGAAGAAGAAGAAGAAGAAGGAGGAGGAGGAGGAGGAAGAAGAAGAAGGAGGAGGAGGAGGAGGAGGAGGAGGAGGAGGGAGGAGGAGAAGAAGAAGAAGAAGAAGAAGAAGAAGAAGAAGAAGAAGAAGAAGAAGAAGAAGAAGAAGAAGAAGAAGAAGAAGAAGAAGAAAAGAAAATTGAATTTACTCTAGTAAAACCTTATTTACAAAGACATACTGTCAAGGAGTTTGATACATGGTCTGTAGTTTACCAGCAACTGCTCTAAAGAAAAGAAAACAAAGATAATTATAAAAGATCAATAAGAACTTGGACAAAATCATTTGATTTGGAACTAGGGAAATAGCTCCAGAGCCAGGAGTGCATGTCTGGCGTGGTCAGTGTCCAAGGTTGCATCCCCAGCACCGCATGCCCACCCAAGTATCACCGGGTCGCCCCAACACCACCAGTCCATGCAGCACTGCATCATGTGGACTGAGCAAGGAACTGTACAGTCTGCTTGGCTGAGTATTACTAGCACTGACCCCCAGTTCCCTGAACACCACCTGGGAAGACAAAATGAATTTTTAACTTAATAGCAGCTCAAAAATTATTAATGTAGACTATGGCATAATTATCAATAAAAGTATGGCAAATAGTTGTAAAGAGCTAAATGTTGGATTTAATGGATATATTTTTATGTATTCCTGGTGAGAGTGTAAGTAGGTAGAAGTTAACTTTTCTAAAATTTTTTTCCGTAGAAAATCATGTGTGCATGTGTACTATATACAGACATTATATATCAATGCTATATAAAAATGAATAAAGTATACATAATGTATGTATTCACAAATAATTTTACAAGTTAAATGAAATAAGTCATGTAGGAAAAAGTACTATATGTATCACTTAAAGATGTAATTTAATTAAAAATTTTTTCTTTATTAAACACTGTAGTTTACACAGAACAAAGTTTTCCACAATACAGTTGTTAGAAATGTTCATTGTCCTGCACCAATCCCACCACCAGTGTGCTCCCACCACCAAAAAAACACCTCAATTTCCACCCAGCCCCCATATCCTCAACTCTGTCAAAAATAGGTTGCATACTTATTGGCAAGAAGAGAAGGATGGCTATAGCCAATGCCTGCTCCCCAATATGGCACTAATTATATTGACCATTACAGCCCATATATGGGAATGACTATTTAATTCTATCAAATGTGATGGGACACCTGGTACATCAGTATACCAGGCTTTTAGTTATTGTGCCGCCACAGGGAGAGCAGCCAGCAGTCCTGCCTGTGTCTGCATCTCTGGATCATGGCTGTCAGCACCAGAAGCAGCTCCTGGACACCACCACTGGGCCTTCTAGTGGGTGGGGGAGGTCCCCAGATCCAGTTCCAAGAAAGGCTGGTGAATTCAGCCGCAGTAACCCGTGTACCTGGTTTTGAAATTGGCTTCTTTCTTGGCTGGGGCTCTGATGAGCTGTGGAGTCAGGGCTTGAAAATGACTGCGATGTGGTGCATGAAGTTTTGCTCACTTCTGAGTCTTTATTGGGGCAGGCAGGGACCAGAACTCGCCCACCCTCTTGGGCTCTTCAGAACATGTAATTTAAAAAAGCCAAAGGTGGAAATAGAGAAAGTGCAGGGATTCAGGCACTTGCTTTGCATGTAGCCAATCCTGGTTCAATTCCCAAACCATATGGTCCCCAAGCATGGTCAGGAATGATCCCTGAGCACAGAGTCAGATAAGTCTTGAACACTGTCTTGTGTGTCCTAAACCTCCCACACTCCACCCCCAACAAATTTGTAGAATAAGTTGTATGAGGATAGTTTCTAGGGAATAGGGCTTGGAGGAAATGGGAGCTACTGGTCTAAGATACAGACTTCCATTTATAAGATGAATAAGTTCTGAAAAGTTAATGTATAACAATTAATGTAAAATAGCCAACAAAACTAGATTATATATTTGCAAAACGCTAAGAATGAACTTGAATAATTTCACCACAAAACGGTATCTATATTAAGTCATAATTGTGGCAATCTTACTGTGATTATTTTACAATACATACTTTAACAAATTATTACATCATGTCTTAAACTTACTGTCATATGTCAATTATATCTTATATATTATATGTCAATTCTTTCTCAATCCAATTATTGCATTGCATGTCTAAAATTTATGCATACATATGTGTGACAGTTTTATAAATGTGCATTTGTACTGGCAACACTTGATCACTTGAATCCCGTTATTCATCGATTTGCTCGAGCGGGTGCCAGTAACATTTCCATTGGACCCTATCACGTGCCATGTAGCCCAAAGGCATCTGGTTGATTAAGGAATATAAAAGAGCCTCAAACCTGTTCCTTCAGGGTCTTGACAAAGAAGTCTGACCATATTGTTGGTGGGCGGCCACATGATCTTTTGACATCCCATGGGATCCAGTCGGTAATGGCTCTAGTCCAGCGGTAGTCTCCAAATTGCATTACATGTCCAGTCCATCTGATTTTCGATGCCTTGGCAAAGCGAGACAGCGTCCCTAACTCTGAAACAGCGACAGAGGTCGGAACTCTGGATTCCTTCTCTCACTTGATTGAGGAGTGATATTCCAAGCATAGCTCTTTCGATTTCCTCTCTGGGAGACCCGAATAGCATTCTCATCCTGCTTTCATAGGGCCCAGGTCTCTGAGGTGTATGTTAATGCAGGGAGAATGGTGGAGTCAAAGAGATGTGCCCGGAGCCGGAGGTTCTTTGTCCTTTTAGCTATTTCTTCGATGCCTTTGAAGGCATTCCATGCCACCTCTCTTCCTCCTGCGCATCTCAGATTTTAGGTCGTTCATCATGTTGACTTCTCGACCTAGGTACACATAACTGCTGCGTTCAGAGATGTCTGTTCCATTGAGACTGAATGGGGCCTCTGGAACTAGTTCATTTTTCATAAACATAGTTTTCTTTAGATTCAGCTGTAGACCTATCTTTCCACATTCTTGGTCAAAGTCAGCCAGCATTTGTGCCGCTTGGCTAATGCTTGGTGTTATTAGAAAGATGTCATCAGCAAAGCGGAGGTGTTGTAGTTGCCGACCATCTATCTTCACTCCCATTCCTTCCCATCCTAATTGTTGCATGATGTTCTCCAGGGTGGCTCTGAAGAGTTTTGGTGAAATGGTATCACCCTGCTGAACCCCTCTTTTGACATCAATGATCACTTCCTTGTAGAATGGTGAGATCCTGGTGGTGAATCCGTAATACAGCTCAAGAAGGATCTTGATGTATTGGGTTTGAACGCCCTGTTTGGCTAGGGCTTCGATGACTGCTTCAGTCTCCACAGAATCAAGGCTTTCTTTAAATCAATGAGAGTGAAACAGAGTGGCATCTTGTACTCCCTACAAACATCAATGAGCCTGGTTATCATGTGGATATGGTCGATTGTGCTGAATCCTTTCTGGAAGCCTGCTTGCTCGCATGGTTGTCCTTCATCTAGTGTTCTGCCAATTCTGTTCAGGATGACTTGAGTGAACAGCTTGTAGAAGACGAACAACAGGCAGATGGGGCGATAGTTGCCAATGTCGTGAATGTGTCTCCCTTCTTGAGCAGTAGAACTGTCCTGCTGGTTTTCCATTGGGAGGTCACCTTACATTCAGACAGGTAGCGTGTGAAGAGCCGAGCTAGTTTATTGATGACTACTGACAGCAGATTCTTCAGGTGTTCGGGTCTGACTTTGTCTGGGCCTGGTGCTGTTCCCTTCTTTACCGATGAAATGGCATGTCGGATTTCAGAAGGGACAACATTGGGAATGATATATCCATCCTGTGGAATTTGGTATGTGGGCAGGTGGACATGGCTATCAAAGAGATCTGAGTAGAAGTCATGGATAATCTTCTTCATTGCCTTTCGGGAAGATGTGATAGATCCATCAGGATGTTGGAGGGCAGTCATCTTGGTCTTATAGTTGGTGAAGGACAGGCGGGTGGTGGAAATGCTTTTCCCGGCTTCTGCTGCATCTTCCAGTATTTCTGCTCTTCTCTCTCTGAGGTCTTCCTTTATCACTTCTCTGCACCACTTTGCAAGCTTGGACATTAGAATTTGGTAGCCTGAGGTTCACGCCTTGCCACGTTGGCAAATGAGCTCGAGGGTTTCTGAAGACAGTCATCCTTTTGTGTCTTTCTCTCTCTAGGCATTCTTCGCACAATCATGGAGGTGCTAAATCATTCAGTTGTATTCTTCGTCAATGTAGTCAGTGATGGTATCTTCCCATGTGTGGCAATGGTGCTAAAGAGTTCCAAGTTTGTGGTTATTTTGGGAGTTCTCTTCTTAAACTTTGCAGCCTTTTCTCCCCGTTGCGTGAAGTAAAATTTTGCACGAAGGAGACGGTGGTCCGATCCTGTTTGGAATTTTGGGACGACAGCAACATCGGTCAGGCAAAACCTTCAATTGAAGATGATGTGGTCAATTTCATTGTGGAACTGTCCAACAGGATATTCCCATGTCCAATGGTTCGATTCAGTCTTTTGGAACTGTGAGTTCCCATGAATGGTCTTGGTGGACATGATGAACTCAGATAGTCTCTCACCCTGTTCGTTCCATTCCTAGGCCATGGGTCCCAATCTGGAATTCTTTGATCTATCTTCTTGGTCCTACCTTGGCATTAAAATCATTAACTATGATCTTGTAGAAGGTTGATCTTTTTTTATAGAACTCCTCCAGTTCCATGTAGAATTTCTCAATTTCATCTTCCTTGTATGTGGATGTTTGTGCGTAGACAACAAAGATAGAAATTGCTGGCAGGGGGCCACATCTCTTCAAGTGTAATCGTCCTATCCTGTTTGTTAGGCATTCAAATGAATCAATGTTTATGGCCATGTTCGTGTTGACAAGGACACCAACGCCACCGACTCCCCTTTTTTGTCGCATGCTCCAAGGAACAATTCTTCTCTGGTGTCTAATACAGCGTGATGCGACTACGCCTCCGAGTCTCAGTCAGACCAATGATGTCGTACTTGATCTTTTGCGCTTGCACCATCAGATCCTCTATATATGCTTCCGATGCCAGTGTACGTGCATTGAAAGTACAGTCATTTTAGTCTTTCTTCATTTTGGCAGCCTAGGTTGGCCGTGAAATTTTATCAGGCACTGCTTGATCACCTTTCTTACTGCTGCCGTATTAAGAGCTCTTTCAGGGTCAGGAAATAAACATTTTTGTTACTGGTTTTGGCATATTGAATATGCATCGGACAGCTTGCCAGGCTCTGCCGTGCAGGCGCTATACACTCAGTAGTTTGTGGGGCTCTCTCAGAGGGGTGGGTAGAATATTCATGGTAATTTGGAGGTAAAGCGACTGCACGCAATGGGGAAAGCTGGTATCTGCTCTGCCGGTGTATCTGCATCTGTGGCTCAAGCTTTCCTGGGCTTGAAATACTCTCCTCTGAAGGGCAGGTCTCTGAAGAGTAGGTCCTTGTAGGCTGATTTTCTGACAAGCCTGGCTGGATACTGGCTTAATCTCTTGAGTGGAGATTTTATGAGCTGCGGATTGTGAATGGTGAAGATAGCTGCCAGCCAGGTGTGGGGGTTCCTCTGGGTTCTTCTGAGGCTCTATCGGGATGGTGGACTCAGGTCGGAAGTCTCTTTCATGGTCTGTGGAATGCAGGGGGTTCAACGGGGAAAGCTGGTATCTGCTCTGCCAGGTGTATCTACGTCTTTGTACTGGCATAAAATCAAGATAAAACCAAAAGTACAAGTAATTAATACTAGGTCAGGATTATGCATCTTTATTGTCATATTATCTGATTTTGTCTACATTTGGCTATAAACATTTTATAGTCAGAAAAATAAAATAAAAGGAAATACATAAATTTTGAGTCTAATCTGATTTGAATCCCCTGCTGCACACTAGCTGGTGCTGTTGGAAAAATTACTGTACACCTCTGACCCTCCATTTTCTCATTTAAAAACAGATATAATCTCATCAACTTCACATGACTTTTTCTGAGGATTGAACGCGCTTATATATGCTTGAAACCTCTAGAAAATATTAAGTCTTACTTAAATATTAGCTATACTTTCAGAGAGGCACACTTTCACCCAAGAAAGACAGAGTGATAGAGATACCAGTGACGAACATTACAATGTCAAAGAGAGAGGGACAGACAAGAGATTTTTCAATATGCAGTGAGAGTGGGAGTGAAGGAAAAAGGGGAAGATAGAGTGGGAGACTGAGAAAAGAGATAGGAACTAAGGAGTCAGGGAGGGAAGAGGGAGATGGACTTGCTTTTGAGGTATTTCTGTGAATGGTGGATTATGGATGCTCTTCGTAGTCCCTGTCAAATGACTATAAAGCATTTCCAGTTAGAAGTCAAGAATCAGAACTGAATGCAAGAACAAAAGAAAAACTTTCTCATAGAAGCAAACAACTACAACAACAAAAAGACCCTTTGGAATGAGGGGCCAAGGTCAAATTGGCAGGGGTGGGGGCATTTCAAAAGAGCATGAAATTGGATTGCCAGTGTAAGGAAGGCTGTGGGCTGCACACCAGACCACACTGCTGTGTATCTACCTCTGAGCCCTGCACTGCAGCAAAGCTCTGTTTGCAGACGTGAAGTGCAGGAGGAGCAGAAAGAAAGGTGATGGAGGAGGGAGATGGGGAAACAGGAGCTCTAGGAGAAGTGATGGAGGAGGGAGATGGGGGAAACAGGAGCTCTAGGAGAAGTGATGGAGGAGGGAGATGGGGGAAACAGGAGCTCTAGGAGATATCATTCGGCAAACATTTGGTTCTCTCAGGGAAGTTTTAATTTTATTTATTTATTTATTTTTGCTTTTTTTTTTTGGGGGGATCACACCGGCGGACGCTCAGGGGGTTACTCCTGGCTCTACACTCAGGAATTACTCCTGGCGGTGCTCGGGGACCATATGGGATGCCAAGAATTGAACTCCAGGCAGGCACAGGCCGGCCGCGCGTGCAAGGCGAACGCCCTACCCACTGGGCTATTGCTCCAGCCCCCTCAGGGAAGTTTTTAGAGTAGAAAATCTACCCCATTGCTCTGCATGGCCCAGAGAAGGTTCTGTCAGTGACAGAGCCCCCTTTCCAGACAGAGAGATACCAAGAGCAGTTGTGTAAATGGTTCCAAAATATTCTGTTTTTCTTGTCTCCAGTGTCTGTAGCACATACAACTTTCCACCAGGAGACCTTCCAAATACTCCTCCTCTAGTAGCTTCCTAACGTAACATTCTCTTTCTCTCTCAGACATACACATATGCACACACACACTTATATGCACATGTACGCACACAGGGACACAGACACATGTACACACTATTTGTCTCTTCTTTCAGCTGGAGTCAGAGTTGCACTTTGATTTTCAGCTCTGAGGACCCTTTCTCTGAATGAGTGAAAAGGTCCGTTAGGAGCCTCACGCTGACCCAATGCCTTTGCGGCTCTCACTTCCAGGCAGTGGCATTCTCTGAGTGATGTCTGTCTCCCCACTAGATTGTTTGAGCAATTTGGGGACGGAAGCACTGTCTTATGGGTTGCTTCAACTCCTAGCATGGTATCTGACACACTGACATAGCTACGTTTTCCTCAAGTCCTTTTTAATGAGTCTCTCTATAGCACCATACTCAATCCAGCTCCCTCAGTATTTTAGGACCCCATTTTTGGCAAAAACAACAAAGTGATATCATAAGTCATGAAGTGAGAATAAGATGAGCTGCAGGCAATCAAGACCTGGGAGCCATAACCAGGAGCTATGGACTTGGCTGTAACAACAGAGGGACCACTGATGGATGCACTAACTAATAGGATAATTGCAACCGGATCTTCTTCTTGTTTCATACCTCTGCAATATTACAGAGCATTTGCCAAAGACTGAGCAGATATGAGTGTAGAAAATCAGTTTGGCCACTCTTCCACTTGACTTTTTCCACAGTTTGGAACCTAAATCTGCCATCCTTCTCTTCTTGCCAATAAGTAAGTAACCCATTTTTGACAGAGTTGAGGATATAGGGTTCTGTCAACAAGAAAAACAATTTTATATTGAGAATTACTCTCAGCTAGGTCCCATGCTGAATGTTTTATGGTATATTTTGAGTCTCTAGAACAAATTTTACTGGTCAACATCTTCTCAGTTTTACAAATGAAGATACTAATGGAGTTTGAATAACTTGCTAACTTGCTCAAGGGCACATACCTATAAAGTGTTAGATTCAGGATCTAAAACATCTTTCAGTCAAGAATTTTAGGTATAAGAGGCTCACTAAAATCTTTGAACAAATGGTATGAAAGACCCCAAATTTAAAATATATGTTCAATTATGAGGAAAAATGACTTATCTAAAAAGACTAGAGATCAAGTTGGTCTGTTGATAAATATTCAGTCTTTAAGAGACTTAAGTTGTAGTTGCAGCAATTTTGGACCTCAAAAGCATGATGAAAGATGACCCCAATTAACACCACTGGCATAGTCAGTTTAGCTGTAATATCATGTAACTGCTACAACATCCTTAACGCTCCAGGTTCTGTTTTCCAGGGTCACTGATGACAGTTTTGTTTTTAGAACAAACAGATAGAGTGGGATAAGGATTCCCAATGGATATTTAGTCCCCTAGTGGTGTCTATGACCCAAACTTTAAACCCCATAAATAAACACAGTCCACTTGCCAAAAGGTTTGTCCATCATGTTGGGTCACACAAAGATAAACTCAATTAGGTTTTGTCACTAACAAAGTGAGGAAAGTTGCTGAGTAGAAGAAAATTCCATACCGTTACCAAGATGCAAGACAGATCTTCTTTTCTAGTACACTAAAAGAGTCTTGGAGTGACTAAAATAAATTTTAACATCTAGGTTCAGATTTAAACTTCCGTGGGAAAATAACTTATGTCTTGATTTTGCAAAACCCATCATGGAAACTTTGCTAACCTGCAGGAAGTTAAGGTCTGAGAAAACTGGATTTGAACTCTTGATATTAAAAACTGAATGACTAAAGGAAGAGGTAGATTATCAGCAGTGCTACAAGATAAGTCTTTCAGTTGTAAAAAGGTCACAAGATGGATCACCATACTCTAATTGATCTGGTTCATTCAGCAAATAAGTTGACCCTATACTACCACAGCTTTTATGGATGGTAACTGGAAAGAGTAAATCCTTTATTTAAAATATGATTAATTTGAGCTCTTGTTTCACGTTTTTTTAGACAAAAGGATCTGTCTGCTCCTGAAAGGCAAGTTTCTAAAAAGAGAGACCACTCCAACTTCCTTTGTTGTCTATGTCCCTATCTGTATGCCATGACCCTGTATAGTCAGCTACCATCGTCCCATTTCCAAACTTGGTGCTGTATGTGAGCTAGGCTCAGTGGCAAACAGTGTTCTTATAACTCCTATATTCTATTTTTCTCATTTGTATTATAATTGTTTATGTCCTACAACTTAAGAATGAAAACTCATTTCAAGGAACCAGAGTCTAGAACAGTCTTATAATTATGGCACTATAAATGGAAAATAAGTCAAGTCAGAATTATAATGACTGTTCATATATAAATTCTTTAGTTAAGTCAGATTCTTTTTTTTGTTTTTGGGTCACACCCGGCATTGCTCCGGGGTTATTCCTGACTCTGCACTCAGGAATTACTCCTGGTGGTGCTCAGGGGACCATATGTGATACCAGGGATTGAACCTGGGTCAGCCGGTGCAAGGCAAATGCCCTACCCGCTGTGCTAATGCTCCAACCCCTTAAGTCAAATTCTTAGACTGAATAATAGTATGTTATTTACAAGAGACTCAGCTTTAAAATGGGTAAAATATGCTGAAAATAAAATGTTAGAATGGTAAAAAAGTTAAATACCTTGAATAAATTTTAAGAAAAATTGTTAAAACCGAAGAAGAAACAGAGGACTTGGATATTTCTGAAAAGGAAAGAATCATTGAACCTGAAGACAGAAAAAATAGACTAATCCATGCGAAGAAGAAAACAAAAAGACTGAAAATAAAAGGCATATGAAAAAGTGCTCTTCATCTTCAATCATCAGGGAGATGCAAATCAAAACAACAATGAGGTACCATCTCACCCCACAGAGACTGGCACACATCCAAAACAGCAAGAACAACCGGTGCTGGCGTGGATGTGGGAAAAAGGGACTCTCATCCACTGCTGGTGGGAGTGCCGACTGGTCCAGCCCTTTTGGAAAACAATATGGGCATTCCTCCGAAAGCTAGATATTGAGCTCCCATTTGATCCAGCAATAGCACTCCTGGGAATATACCCTAGAGACTGAAAAACACATAGCAGAAACACTATCTGTACTTCTTTATTCATCTCTGCGCTATTCACTATAGCTAGAATCTGGAAACAACCTAAATGCCTGAGAACAGAGGACTGGCTAAAGAAACTGTGGTTCATCTACACTATGTAATACTATGCGGCTGTCAGAAAGGATGAAATTATGAAATTTACCTGCAAATGAATGGACATGGAGTCTATCATGCTGAGTGAAATTAGTCAGAAGGAAAAGGACAGATATAGAATGACTGCATTCATTAATAGGATATAAATAGATACCAGTGTTTTAATAAATATGGGAAATGGTAATGGCAGATTAAAACTCACCACTGAATATACACAAAGAGACTTAAGAGATAAACTCTAAATATCTGCAGGGCTAGCCACAATGTGTAAAATAAGAGGGAGAGAGATGCAGAGACAGAGAGACGGAGAGAGAGAGAAAGAGAGGAAACTGGGGTACCTGCTATTAAGGCAGCCTGGGGGACGGGAGGGGGAGGGGTACATTGGTGGTGGAAATGGGGCACTGGTGGAGGGATGGGTGCTGGAATACTGTATTACCAAGAACCAATTATGAACACCTTTGTAATTGTATGTTTCCACTGGTGGTATAATAAAAAAATTAAAAAAAAGGTATATACTTAAACTTTAACATATCAACAATTAATATTAAGTATAAATGATCTGAATGTATTGATTAAGAAGACAGTATGAAGAAGATGATCTTGAAAAGTAACCTAACAGCTACAGGGCATTTTGCCAATTTTAAAAGACTGTATACTATATCACTTCATTTATGTAAAACACTCAAAGTGACAAAGTATAAATACTGAAAGCATAGGTTGGAGTGATAGTACTGTGGGTAGGGCATTTGCTTTGTGTGCAGCCAACCCAGATTTGATCCATGATGCCCAAGGTGGTCCCCTGAGCACACTAAGAGTAAGTTCTGAGTGCAGAGCCAGGAGTAATCTCTGAGCATTGACAGGTGTGACCCCAAACCCCGGCAAATTAGCAGCTGTCAGAGGATAGGGATCATTGAGGGAAGGAGTGACTAGAATTATAAAAGGAGATCTTTGTTGTAATGAAATAATTTATTCTACATTTTTTTCTTTCAATCCGGCCCAGGTATGCTGAACCAGAGACTCTCAGACATGGGGGCAGAGCTGCTACTTGCTCTCCCTGTGCCCAGCTGCTTGTGAGGAGCCCGGGGAGGCATGGCGGGTTCTAGCCCTGGCCTACCACCCCAGCAGAGCCTCACAACAAGCCAGACTACCCTCCCCTACTCCATGGGGCGGGCCATTTTCCAAATCTGGACTTCCTTCTCATCACAACTCCACCCAGCAGACCAGACTATCACAGCCCAGATCATAGACAGCCACCCTGCAGCAGTTTTTTTTTTTTCAATCCGCCCAGGTATACTGCACCAGAGGCTCTCAGACATGGGGCAGAGCTGCTACTTGCTCTCCCTGTGCCCAGCTGCTCGTGAGGCGCCCGGGAGGCATGGCGGGTTCTATCCCTGGCCTACCACCCCAGCAGAGCCTCACAACAAGCCAGACTACCCTCCTCTACTCCATGGGGTGGGCCATTTTCCAAACCGGACTTCCTTCTCATCACAACTCCACCCAGCAGACCAGACTATCACAGCCCAGATCATAGACCGCCACCCTGCAGCAGTTTTTTTTTCAATCCGGCCCAGGTATGCTGCACCAGAGGCTCTCAGACATGGGGCAGAGCTGCTACTTGCTCTCCCTATGCCCAGCTGCTCGTGAAGCACCCAGGAGGCATGGCAGGTTCTAGCCCTGGCCTACCACCCCAGCAGAGCCTCTCACAACATGGGGCCCGCCATTTTCCACATCCGGACTTCCCTCTTGTCACAACTCCACCCAGCAGACCAGACTATCACAGCCCGGCTTGCGCGGCCGCTAGCGGCCACGCGGTTCATCTATAAATGGTTTATTTAGAGGTGACTACAACAGTCACGCCACCTGCACGGCAAGCTTGGCAAGCTGCTCGTGTAGTATTTGATATACCAAATACCAGTAACATTTATATTAGGTCATTCCCGTGACCTAATATAATGGTTTGAGGCTCTCTATGTTCCTGGAGCAAGCGGATGCCTTTGGGTTCTACTAGGATGAGTCAGGACATATGGAGATATTACTGGTGCCAGCTCTAGCAAATACATGATTAACGGGGAAGATAGTGATAGTGATTCTACATAGTTTTGTTTTTTGTTATTTGAATATATATATATATATATATATATATGACAAACAATAAAGAACTTAATAGTATTCACTACATGAATTTCAATTTCTTAGATTTGATATAGTTCAGCAGCAATCAAGTAATCATTGGGCGAAACTCAAGTGAAGGTTGAGTTTGGAGAAACATGGGGTTTCTCCATACTTCTTTGACAGAAAATTAAAAATTTTTTTCAAATAAAAACCCATTTAAAGAATCTAAATCTTTAAATCTAAATTAAGGATTTATATTTAAAGATTTAGATTTCAAAGATGGAGATTTAGTATAGTAACTTGGGTAATTACTTTGCATGTGGCTAATTCAGGTTTGATCCCAAATATCTCCACTAAGTGCCACCAGGAATGATCCCTTAGTGCAGAGCCAGGGGTAAACCCTGAGCACTTCTGGGTGTGGCCCAAAAATTTTTTAAAAAGTAAAAATAAAATCTTTCCATCTTTATAACTTTAAAATCCTTTGGAAAGACCCTCCCCCATATAACAAACATAGAAATGGCCATAAAATAGGTTTGTAGCGCTAGGTTACAATGTCCATAGGTGACAAAACCAAAGTATTAAATCATTCAAAACACACCTTAGTGTAGTATAAATTTTATTCAGTCAAGGTGGAGTGATATCTCAAATTTTATATAAAAAAAGTCTTGCTATAGAACAATTCTCATTATTTTGTATGGTAAATGTTCTAAAATAGATTTCACTATATACAACATCCATGTGCTAGTGGCATACCTTCCAACGGAATTTACGCAATAGATGTAAAACCCATAGACAAACTGAATAATCTCAACATTGAAAGTAAAGCTAACAATATCCTCTTCCCTAATTCCTATACTATTGCCATTCCGAAAATATAAGCATTTCCTGAATTTTGTGTTTACTCATTTCATTGATCGATTGATCACTTGACATCCCGTTATTTGTTGATTTGTTCGAGTGGGCACCAGTAATATTTCCATTTGACCCTATCATGTGCCGAGTGTAGCCCAATGACATCTGGTTACTTCAGGAATACAAAGAGCCTGAAACCTTTCGTTCAGGGTTTTGACGAAGAAGTCTGACCATCTTGTAGGTGGGCGGCCACGTGATATTTGACGTCCCATGGAATCCAGTCGGTAACGTCTCTAGTCCAGCGGTCATCTCCAAATTGGACTACATGTCCAGCCCATCTGATTTTCGATGCCTTGGCAAACTAAACAGAGTCCCTGACTCTGGAACAGCGACAGAGGTCAAAGCTCCGGATTCCTTCTTTTTACTTGAGTGAGGCATGATATTCGAAGCATAGCTCTTTCAATTCCTCTTTGGGAGACCCGAATAGCATTCTCATGCAGCTTTCATAGGGCCCAGGTCTCTGAGGCGTATGTTAATGCAGGGAGAACAGTGGAGTTGAAAACATGTGCCCGGAGCTGGAGGTTCTTTGTATTTTTTAGCTATTTCCTAGATGCCTTGGAAGGCATTCCATGCCGCCTCTCTTCCTCCTGCGCAGCTCAGGTTTTAGGTCGTTCATCATGTTGACTTCTCTACCTAGGTACGCATAACCGCTGCATTCAGAGATGTTTGTTCCATTGAGAGTGAATGGGGCCTCTGGAACTAGTTCATTTTCCATAAACATAGTTTTGCTGAGATTCAGCTGTAGACCTATCTTTCCACATACTCTGTCGAAGTCAGCCAGCATTTGTGCCGCTTGGCTAATGTTTAGTGTTATTAGAATGATGTCATCAGCGAAGCGAAGGTGGTTTAGTTGATGACTGTGTATCTTCACTCCCATTCCTTCCCATTCTAATTGTCGCATGATGTTCTCGAGGGTGGCGCTGAAGAATTTTGGTGAAATGCTATCACCCTGCCGAACCCCCTCTTTTGACATTGATGATGACTCCTCTGTAGAATGGTGAGATTCTGGTGGTGAATCCGTAATACAGCTCACAAAGGATCTTGATGTATTGGGTTTGAACACCCTGTTTGGCTAGGGGCTTCGATGACTGCTTCGATCTCAACAGAATCAAAGGCATTCTTTAAATCAATGAACGTGAGACAGAGTGGCATCCTGAACTCCCTACACAATTCAATGAGCTTGGTTTCCATGTGGATATGGTCGATTGTGCTGAATCCTTTTCAGAAGCCAGCTTGCTTGCATGGTTGTCCTTCCTCTAGTGTTTTCGCCAATCCTGTTCTGGATGACTCAAGTAAACAGCTTGTAGATGACAGACAACAGGCAGATGGGGTGATAGTTGCCAATGTCGTGAATGTCTCCCTTCTTGAACAGTAGACCTGTCTTGCTGTTTTTACAATGGGAGGGCACCTTGCATTGGGACAGGTAGCGTGTGAAGAGTCGAGCCAGTGTATTGATGACATTCTTCAGGTGTTCGGGTCTGTCTTTGTCTGGGCCTGGTGCTGCTCCCTTATTTACTGATGAAATGGCATGGTGGATTTCAGAAGGGAGAACATTGGGAAAGACATATCCATCCTGCAGAATTTGGTATGTGGGCAGGTGGATGTGGCTATCAAAGATATCTGAGTAGAAGTCATGGATAATCTTTTCTCCATTGCCTTTCTGGAAGATGTGATAGATCCATCAGGACTTTGGAAGGCAGTAATCCAGGTCTTATAGTTGGCAAAGGACAGGCGGGCATTGTGAATGCTTTTCCCGGCTTCTGCTGCATCTTCCAGTATTTCTGCTCTTCTCTCTTTGAGGTCTTCCTTTGTCGCTTCTCTACACTGCTGTGCAAGCTTGGATGTTAGCATTTAGACACCTGAGGCTCGTGCCTTGCCACGTTGGCGAATGAGCTCGAGAGTTTTGGAAGACAGGCATCCTTTTTGTGTTTTTTTTCTCTCTCGGCATTCTTCGCACAGTCATGGAGGTGTTGAATCATTTAGTTGTATTCTTCATGGATGTCATCAATGATGTTATCTTCCCATGTTGCCGCAGTGGTGCCAAAGAGTTTCCAGTTGGTGGTCGTTCCGGGAGTTCTGTTCTTAAACTTTGCAGCCTTTTCTTCCTGTTGTGTGAAGTAGAATTTTGCATGAAGGAGACAGTGGTCCAATCCTGTTTGGAATTTTGGGACGACAGCAACATCGGTCAGGCAAAACCTTCGCTTGAAGATGATGTGGTCAATTCCATTGTGGAACTGTCCACCAGGGTATTCCCATGTCCAACGTTTCAATTTAGCCTTCTGGAACTCTGAGTTCCCATGAATGGTCTTGGTGGACATGATGAACTCAGATAGTCTCTCACCCTGTTTATTCCATTCTAGGCCATGGGTTCTAATGTGGAGTTCCTCGGCCGATCATCTAGATCCTATTTTGGCATTAAAATCACTGACTATGATCTTGTAGAAGGTGTGATCTTTTTTAAAGAACTCCTCAGTTCCATGTAGAATTTCTCAGCTTCTTCTTCCTTGTATGTAGGTGCGTGGACAACGAAGATAGAAATTGCTGGCATTGGGCCACATCTCTTCAAGTGTAATCATCCTCTTCAGTTTGTTAGGCATTCAAATGAATCAATGTTCGCGGCCATGTTTGTGTTGACAAGGACACCAACACTACAGACGCCTCTTTTTGTTGCATGTTCCAAGAACAGTTCTTCTCTAGTGTCAAAAACAGTGTGATGCAATTGATGCCTCCTCGTCTCACTCAGACCAATGATGTCATACTTGTTCTTTTGTGCTTGCACCATCAGGTCCTCGATATATGCTTCCATTGCCAGTGTACGTGCATTGAAGTACAGACTGTCATTTTAGTCCTTCTTCATTTTGGCAGCTTAGCATGGCCCTGAAATTTTATCAGGCCCTCCTTGTTCATCCTTCCTAGTGCTGTCCTATTAAGGGCTCTTTCAGGTCAGGAAGATGAACATTTTTTATTACTGGTTTTGGCATATTGAATACGCATAGGGCAGCTTGTCAGGCTCTGCCATGTGGGTGGTATACTCTTACTAGCTTGCTGTCTAAGCACTGCCAGGAGTAATTCCTGAGTGCAGAGCCAGGAGTAATCCCTGAGCATCGCTGAGTGTGATATCGCTCTCCGCCCTGACAAGCAGGGCATGCCCCTTCAGCAGCTCCATGTAGCCAGAGGACACATGGCCTGTGCCCCAGTCGGCTCACTGGCGGTCCTTGATGACTGCAGCGAACATGGCACTGGTAAAGATGGTAAAGAAAGATGACCGCCGGGTGTCCGTAATTGTGTGGCCCTGCGGGCCGGGTCTGAGGCCCTGCTGGAATCGCCCAGGAACAGGGGCCGCAAGCCGAGGGGCGCTGCACCCATCTGCGCTGCCCGCATGGCCAGTCCCGAGCCCTCGCTGGGTCCCCCGCCTCGCTCCGTCGCACACCTAGGCGCTAACCCTAACCCTAACTAATTTCATTACTTTTTAAAGAATAGTTAATAATTTGGCCTGGGCACAGTTGAATGGTTAAGATGTTTGCCATGTATCCAACCAACCTAGGTCAAATTCCTAGCACCAAGTACCGGTATCAAAAATAGCACCAAATATAGCACCAAAAATACGAACCCCTTGTCACTGCTGAGCACAGAGGCAAGAAACTCCCCTGAGCACTGCTGGGTTTGAGTCCCACAAAATAAGTAAAAAAAATTATAAGGTAGGTATCCCCAAACCAGTATGTGCTTAACTGTGTCTGTGATTTTGCTAATATGGAAAATGCTTTAACAGTAGTCTTATTCAATCTTCAAAGAAATTGACCAAACACTCCCGAAATTTGTATGGAATAATAAACCCCCATGGGGTTTATTATTTCCCCAAAGCAATCTTTGGGAAAAAAGATGGGGAGGCATCACCTTTCCCAACTTCAAACTTTACTTGAAAGCAATAGTAAAGAAAACTTCATGGTATTGGAATAAAAACAGACCTGTGGACATATGGAATAGTTGAGTATCCTGACATCCAGCCTCAAACACATGATCAGTTAATATTTGATAAAGGAGCAAAGAGTACGAAATGGAGCAAGAAAAGCCTCTTCAACAAGTGGAACTGGGAAAACTGGGAAGCTCCAACTGAAAAAATGAATTTGAACCTCTAACACCATGCACAAAAATCAGATCAAAATGGATTAAAGATCTCAATATCAGACCTGAATCCATAAAGTACGTTGAAGAAAATATAGGAAAACTCGTTCAACAAATTGAAGTTAAAAGCATCTTCAAAGACAAAACACCACTAACAACTAGATAAACATATAGGACTACATGAAATTAAAAAGCTTCTGCACCTCAAAAGAAACAATGACCAAGAAACAAAGATAGTCCGCAGAATGGGAAAGAATATTCACCCAATACCCATCTGATAAGGGATTAATATTCAGAATATATCAGGCACTGGTAGAACTTTACAAGAAGAAAACAGCCAACCCCATCAAAAAATGGGGAGAAGGATTGAACAGAAACTTTTACAAGGAAGAAATTTGAATTGCCAAAAGGCACATAAAAATGCTTATTATCACTAATAATCAGAGAGATGCGAATCGAAACAACAATGAGATATTATCTCACACCACAGAGACTGGCACATATCCAAAAGAGCAAGGACAACAAATGCTGGCGTGGATGCGGGGAGAAAGGGACTCTCATCCATTGTTGGTGGGAATGTCAACTGGTACAGCCTTTTTTGGAGAACAATATGGACATTCCTCCAAAGACTAGAAACTGAGCTCCCTTTTGACCCAGCCATACCACTCCTGGGAATATACCCTGGGAAGCCAAAAGCACACAGCAGCAACACCATCTGCACTTTTATCTTCATAGCAATATTATACACAATAGCCAGAATCTGGAAAGAACCAGAGTGCCCGAAAACTGATGACTGGATAAAGAAACTTTGGCACATCTACACAATGGAATACTATGCAACTGTTAGGATAAATGAAGTTATGAAATTTGTCTATAAATAGATGGACATGGAGAGTATCATGTTGAGTGAAATTAATTTCATGTTGAGTGAAATTAGCCATAAGGAAAAAGGACAGATATAGAATGACTGCATTTATTTGCATGACATATACATAAATATATATGTATATATGTGTATATACTATAATACCAATATCAAGGTCAGGCAAAACATAGATCAAGAAGTCTTTTTAAAGGTGGAATCTACCACAAACGTGTGAGAGTCGGAGGTTAGGTAAGATAGAGAAGGGAACAGTGTGCTAATAATGGGCAAAAGTGATACTACCAGCCTAGAACTGAGCATTGAATATAGGCAAAAAAGATACACATGATAACCTCTAAATGTATGTATTGTAATCCACAGTGTGTAAGAGAAGAGAGAGAGAGAGAAAGAGAGAAGACATAAAGAACCTGCCCTAGAGGCAGACTAGGGGAGGGGAGGGAATTGGGGACATGATAGTAGGAAATGGGAACTGGTGGAGGGATGAGTGCTGGAACACTGTAAGATCGAAACCCAAACATGAACATCTTTGTAATTGTATATCTCATGGTTACTTCACTTGATCACTTGAATCCCATTATTCATTGACTTGCTCGAGCGGGTGCCAGTAACATTTGCATTGGACCCTATCACGTGCCAATGTAGCCCAATGGCATCTGGTTGATTCAGGAATATGAAGAGCCTTCAGGGTCTTGACGAAGATGTCTGACCTTCTAGTAGGTGGGAGGCCACGTGATCTTTTGACATTCCGTGGGATCCAGTCGGTAACGGCTCTAGTCCAGCGGTTGTCTCCAAATCGTATTACATGTCCAGCCCATCTGATATTTGATGCCTTGGCAAATGAGACAGCGTCCCTGACTCTGGAACAGCGACAGAGGTCGAACTCAGGATTCCTTCTCTCATTTGAGTGAGGCGTGATATTCCAAGCATAGCTCTTTCAATTCCTCTCTGGGAGACCCGAATAGCATTCACATCCTGCTTTTGTAGGGCCCAGGTCTCTGAGGCGTATGTTAATGCAGGGAGAATGGTGGAGTCAAAGAGATGTGCCTGGAGCTGGAGGTTCTTTGTTCTTTTGGCTATTTCTTCGATGTTTTTGAAGGCAGTCCATGCCGCTCTCTTCCTCCTGTGCAGCTCAGGTTTGGTGGTATAATAAAATAAGAAACAATCTACAAAAAAAAAAAAGAAAAGAATTTGGATACTTCTCCAAAAACAATTAATTGAACTTACATTTGACCCATCAATTCAACATATATCCCAAAGACCCCCAAAACACTGTTTTCAAAAGACTATTTTCTCCTATGTTAATTGTAGCTATGTTTGCAATGAGACATGGGGCAGAGCTGCTACTGGCTCCAGGGGTCCGCCATTTTTCACATCCGGACTTCCCCCTCGTCAGAACTCCAACCAGCAGACCAGCCTATCACAGCCCTGCTCATCGAGATCCACCCTGCTGCAGTCTTTTTAAATTCGCCCAGGTATGCTGATCCAGAGACAGACATGGGGCAGAGCTGCTACTGGCTCTCACTGTGCCCAGCCGCTCATGAGGTGCCCAGGAGGGATGGCAGGTTCTAGATCTGGCCCGCCACCCCAGCAGAGCCTCACAACAAGCCAGACGACCCCCCACTCCATGAGGATCTCCATTTTCCACATCTAGACTTCCCTCTCATCAAAACTCCACCCAGCAGACCAGCCTATCCGGTTCATCAATAAATGCTGGATTTTAAGATGACTACAAGAGTATGCTACATGCATGACAGAGCCTGGCAAGCTACCCATGTCGTATTTGATTTGCCAGATACCATTAACAATTATAGACCTCATTCCCATGACCTGATGGAATGGTCTGAGGCTCTTTATTTTCCTGGAGCAAGCAGGTGCCCTTGGGCTCTACTTGCATGAGACAGGGCATATGGAGATGTTTCTGGTGCCCGCTCTAGCAAATCAATGATGAATGGGAAGATAGTGATACAGTGACAGTGATACAGTGATGTTTACAATACCAAAGACCTGGAAACAATTGAATACCTAAAAATAGATGACTGGATAAAGAAATGTTGGTGAATAAAAATATATAGATATGTAACTCAGGTATAGTAATAAAAATTCCTTGGTATGGATGGAAAAGAAACTATCATGATGAGTGAAGATAGTCAGTAGGAAAGAAGCACATGGAGATTGTTCTGTGGGATATTAAGTAATAGAGCAAGGGAGCAACAAATGGGCTAAAAAAGCAGAACTGGAGAGCCGATTTATAGAACTGAGCTTACCTAGAGAAGTGAGGCTGAAAGGCTTACTGAGAAATTGATGGAAGTTGAGGAAGGCACTCTGGGAGTGGGTGTGGTGTTAGAACAACTATGCATTGTCGGGGATGCTGCGGGGTCCCCAACAGTGCCGGGAAGCATGTTCCCTTCTACCTCCGAAGCCGGGCGGGGAATGGATGAAGACTCAGGAATCCGATGCAGTTTTAAAAGGCTTTACTTATCACAGGTTCAGGCATACAAATCCACAATAGGAAAAATCCTGTGCTTAGGATTCCTGGCTAGAACCCCAGCCACATGTAGGCCAAAATGGTGGCCACCACGTGTAAAGGCCCTTTAAAGAGGAGACAAAGACAAGACTCCCAAGAAGGGTGCCAGCTCACAAAGAGAGAGCCCAAAAAGAGAATGCGAGAGAGGAAGCAGGCTAGTTTTATACCCCTGCAACCCAGACCTCCCTCCCACTATTATGGAAAGCAGGGAGGGTCAAATGCCCTTAGGTAATTTCTCCCAGCACCTCACCTAGGCCCTTTTACATGCTAATGTCTTGAGCCAAGATCTGCCTGGAAAAGCCTTTATAGGGTAGAGAAGGGGGTTTCGAGATGGCTTGTCTCTGTACCAAAGTCTAATACTAGTACCAGTTAAATATTTCTCCAAGCCTTCACAAGTCTCGTCTACTACACGGTGGTTTTGTATTTTAGTTGCCTTTGAGTGATCAGGGAGCCATGCTTGCTTGTTTGGAGGCAAACAGCATTTCTCTCTGGTCTAATGACTTAGAGATCCAACGTGGCCAGGCAAATATGCTGGTAAGTCCCACGATGATTGTGGTAGCATGAGAGAATATTTATACCAGCTAGTACAGAATACATGGTCAGATAAACTGCCACATTTAGACTACCCCCTTATCTACGAAGTGATTTGCAGGCGGCAATTCAGAGCAGATGCAGAGGCTCTTAGAGGAGTCCTGCAAGAATGCATGAAACTATTTATTATAATGTGAAGCACAGTATCTCAATAAAAATGATGAGGAAAAGATCTGTATATCTGGTTCCTGGTTCAAGAACTTTCCCATTTGAAATGGTAATGTCAGACTAGAACTCACCATAATATACACAAAGAGACTTACATGATAAACCCTAAATGTCTGCAGGGCTAGCCGCAATGTGTAAAAAAGAAGGGGGGAGAGAGATGCAGAGACAGAGAGAGACAGAGAGAGAAAGAGAGGAAAAGGGGGTACCTGCTATTGAGGCAGCCTTGGGGTGGGCGGGAGGGGGTGTGGGTACATTGGTGGTGGAGATGGGGCACTGGTGGAGGGATGGGTGCTGGAATACTGTATTACCAAGAACCAATTATGAAAACCTTTGTAGCTTTGGCATAATAAAAAAAAATTTTAAAAAAGAACTTTCCCATTTGAACTATAGATCTAAGCCTATAGTTTAATCTAACCTACAGTTTAGATCTAATAGACTGAATCAATAGTGGTTAATAATTCAGACCAAATTCAGATCTATAATTCAGACCAAATAATAGTGAATAGAATAGGAAACATTCACTTTTTTTCAGTCCCTGATATCTTTTGTGTTTCCAAACTCCATGTTAATATGTATGTTTGCATAAATCCAGAAGTCTTTTCTCTCTGCAATAAATAGTTTGAAAACTGAAAAAACAATAGTCTTATTAAAGTCTAGAGTATATTTCAAAAAAATGCAATTGCTTGCCCATGAAAACATAACCTCTACCTGTGTTACAAAGTGTTGTATTGTTTTCCAGAGAAATTGCACTGTTTTATGGTCTAGAAATAATGTGTAAGATTCTATTCTTATTTGTCCATAAAAATGAAATCTCTACCTGTGTTACAAAGTGCTATATTGTTTTCCAAAGAAATTTCACCGTTTGGATAATCTAGAAATAATACATTAGATTCTGTTCTTCCACTGCCTAAGTCAAGACTTCATAAATTGCTATCCATTTAAAGAAAGTAAAATAATATCTCATTATGACTAAAGTTTCACTTTTCCTGATTATTAATGAAATTAAACTCTATTCATAAACTGTATGGCCACATATTTCCTTTTTAAACTGCATTTTGGACATTTTTGACAGGTAGTACACATTACATATTCTGAATATTCTGAATCATTCTTCGACAGATGTGGTGACAGGATTTTTTTTTCAAAATTTGTAGCTTATCTTTTTACTTTGAGGTATTTTGGTAAACAATTTCCCTGAAGCGAAACTTACCTTTTCCTTCTTGGGGTATGCTTCTCTCTGCCCCCCCCCCCCCTTTTGGTTCTGGGGAAAAGAAGGAATATTTTGTTGAAGGAAGACTTATTTTTTCAGAAGAAAATACAGGCAGATTTCTTTATAACCTTTGGGTAGGGAAGGATTTCTCAGACAAGACTCCGAAGGTACCCATCATAAACCATGGCTATGCGACAAACACTTTAAGGGTTGTTGGGGATAAGTCAGGAGGCTAAGCTGAGCCCTGGCCACTGTTGTTTTCATTATTCTCCCAGGGGAAATTGATGGCTTAGGGCTGCTGTGAAGGGGAGGTTCAGAACAAAGGGCTGTCACCACCACCATGGCAACTGCCTCTGTCCCAGTTCCCATCCTTCTTGTCCCCCCATGGCCACCACCTTCCCAGAAGCAAGGCTCTGAGACCTGCAAGAGTTTCTTCACCTTTAGTTCTTTGTTTCTAACTCTGATGGGGGTCTGTTTCCGCTAATCTTAACTGTGGCCAGCGACTTCAGGATGTCTATTCTTCTGGCTATAGACGGAATTTCCTGGACTTCAGTTGATTGCTTGGGATGGAGGCTGATTAGATGGAGCTATTTCCAGGCATCCTTGCCTTTTCTTTCCTGAAAAACTATTGTGTTAGCAGCCTCGTTCTAGGTGGGGCTACATTATTCACATACACTTGCTTTCCACCATACAAATTCAAATCAGGTTTTCTTCCAGAAACAACAACAACAACAAAGCAACAACACTCAATAATCCTCCTCTGCAGTATTCTGCTTATCCTTTTAAAAACTGCATTTTGCATTTTAAAGACTTTTTTTTTTCCCTTTACATTATCCTGAGGCTTCTTCTCTGGGTTTTTCCCAACAGCCACCCCGCCTGTGTACCCCTCCATTCCCATACATCTATTTATGGATCATTATCCCCTTTTCTATCAACATCTTCTCAGCATAGTTGAATGCTCCAGGGAGACTGAGCTTCTGTGAGCTCCGCCATGATGAATGGGTTTCTTTTCACTCTTTTGTAATGCTCTGGCTTCCATGAAAATCAGCTAATTTCTTTGTAGCTACTTGGAATGAGTAGATTGGGTTAGCAGTATGCTCCTTATCTCAATCTGGAATCAATGATCCAATTCACAGTCACCACCTATAAATCTGGGAAACCTATTACAGAGAAGCTCTAGTAATTGATTAGTAGGTATTTCCTCAAATGAATCATTTTCAAGATGATGCCATTGTTGCCAACCTGTTTCGGAGACAATCAACACCTAAGGAGTCTCTTATTTGTTAGCTATTTTTCTAATGACCATTTAGCCCTGGGCCTTCTCTCGAGTTTCCCAGTATCTGACCACCAGCCCTTCTTTCTTGGTACTACAATTCTTCCTAAAACCTTCTCAAGTATGAGCCCGTTTATGATCCTGAGTTTGTCTCTGTTGATTTTAGTGGCACTGAGATCTCACTGTTGCTTTGATCCTTGAAAGAACATTTTGTCCAGGTCCTGCCTCCTTCTGACTTCCCTGTCCTCCTAAAAGAACATGAGAGAGGAAGAGGCTGAAGAGGATGTTGTAGGGGTGAGGTGAAGAGGCATGTAGGACACACAGAACACCTGGACTCTTGTTCTGTGACTTTCTCTAGTAATGGGTTGTACCAACAAAGAATGACTGCTCCACACTTTTAGGCTCTGCTTGAGGCCGGAATCCTTCCTTTACCTATCATACGGTATCTATGGCCCTGTATAAGATGGGCACTTTACAGAGTATGTCTTAGAAACTCAGGTAGGGTGAGAAGTAAGATGCCACTGCACTTCTGCTGCACCCCATAAACTTTCTGTGAACAAGGGCATTTGTGCTTAAGAGTTTTACTAACAGCATCTTATTTCATTTCAGAAACATTGTGTATTCTGGGTGGTATTCTCCCCATGAGAAATTCTGTAATAAAAAGCATATTTTCAAGGATCTCAATTCAATACAATTCAAACATAGACATAGATCACTCAAAAGGCTGTTTTTAACCACCCCCCCATTGTACTACGCTTCTCATGAAAAGAATAAATGATAGACCAGGATTCTATGGCACTAAATAAAAAAGAAGTCGTGTGTGTGTGTGTGTGTGTGTGTGTGTGTGTGTGTATTCTGAGAATTCCAAATCTTAGCCTGGTTATTGGGGTGGTATAAACTAATAGAGAAGAATTCCACTGAGCTCATCGTATCCTGTCTCTCATACTTGCTTTTTAAATTGTAGAAAAAGGAAAATAATATAAAAATAATACAGACTGCTTCATGAGTCTTCATGCCATTGATCTATTTTTATTTTATATTATTTTTTGCTTCCTTGCACCTTCCAAGTGGTGCTCAGGAGATGGGAGTCCTACAGGTGATTCAGCAGGTGGCAGTTCAATGCAAGAGCTCAAGGATGTATTGCTGCTCAGCCTTGCCGTGCCAGGGATTAGCAGGGCTACCATCAGTGCTGGGGCCACCAGAATTGCCCATGGTGATGCTTCTGTGGCCATGTCATGCTACAGTTCAAAACCAGGTTGGGTAGGTGCTAGGCAAGTGCCCAACTATTGAACTATATCCTGGTTCAACTATATCTAATGCTATTTCTGTACAGGCCATACTCATTTTTCTGTATCATTCTAATTTAGTAATTATATTGCTCAAGCAAGCTCTTCCAAATTCTTACCACCTACTTACATAATTCTAATATAAGCAATATTGTACACCCTGACCCAATAAACACATATAAAAATGAAATCAATTTTAACTTACAAATACTGGGTCTATTCTAAACATTTTACTCCATTTCTTGACTATGCTTTATTCTTTCCTTTGAAATTATTCTGTTCCTGGCCTATTAAGATGAGTACTTATCTTGACACTGAGTAGGTAGGGGAAACTGAGGCACAGAGAGGGGTTTTTTTTAGTTCCTGGCACAACATCTTGAAAGCAGTTATCCTCAGTATCTTCATTTCATCTCTGTAGGTGACCCAGAACCTCAGGGGCAGAGCTAGGATTGACTCTCCGTTTCCTGATTTCCTTGTTAGAGTTTTTCAGCCAAGAAAATGTTTCCAAAGAGGAAGAACTTCCACTTGCAGAGTTGCTTTACTCTGCAAGGCATGGGTAGAAATGGGAAGCAATGGTGAAGTTATGGGAGACATACACCATGCCCCAAACACAGCGGGACTTGTCTAAAATCACAGGAACGTGCAATCGGTTGCAAAGCCTAGAAGCTTTGCCTGATTGTCTATCCTGGTTGTGCAGTAAAATCATCTACCTACTTCTCAATACTAACACCAAGGCTACACACTTAACTCAGTTAAATCCAATTAGTCATGGTTGGGGCATTTTCTAAAAGTTCTTTGGTGATTTTAATACAGAGCTACCACCTCGATGCTCTGTAGAAGCTATCCCTTAAAATTGTTTCTCTGTATTCTTCAAGTCTCAATGGAAACACCCACCAGTCCACTGGAGTCCTGAATCAAATTCACAGCCCAAAGTAGCTGCTTTTCTAGTGTTGGATTCATTCAGCACAAAGATCTGCTTCTCTGCCATCTTCCCTACTAGGGTCCAGATCAGGTGCAGAGCCCAGGTCTTAACTCGGCTTTGTATTCAGACACGCAATACATATTTACAGAATCCTCTTTGCTCAAATTATTCCCCCACCACCACCCAGACCTCTAAGACTTGTAATTCAGCTGTAACTCCTAATGAGGTTGATGAAAATTCTCTTCAGAGTCACTTAGACTTAGAATAATGGGAAATCCTCATGTTAAATACAACAGTAGCCTAACCAGTGAAAACAGCTCTCTGAAAAATGCATTGGGACTCCAGTGACCCTCTTGCATGACTCTGAGATTTGAAAACATTTCTCCTCTAGTGGGTTTTTTTTTTGCTTTGTTTTGTTATAGGGAGTTTGGGATCTCCTCCCCTGGAGTGATGGGGGGCCACTAGTTTTACACCCCAAAGAACAGTTAAGGCCATGCAGTGCCAGACCTTATTCACATTAGACCTGTCTTTTGAGCTCTCTCCTAAATGCTTCCCCAGTCTTTTTATACTCAATCTTCTCCCTTGGGTTTTCTAATTTCTGACAAGACAGTGTGGTCTAGTGTGCATAACTTTGGAAGGAAGCAAAGATGAGGGACTTCCTGTTCTGGTCATGACCGGCCATGTGTCATGCAGAAGGACCTAGCTCTTCCTCTTTGTTTGCTGGGAATGACAACATTCCAAACTCAGTTGTCACCCTCTGCTCCTTTCCCCCTGAGGGATTATATAAAGAACTCTTATATAAGAAAGGAAAAAAAAGCCTTCGCTCAGGCTTTTCTGAAGACAGTGTTGTATAAATATAAGATACCTTTTGTTATTGTTTGTAGCTCAAGGGATTTGTGGGAAGACATGGGGAGCCAGCGTTGCTCATTTTTATAAGCAGAAAATAGCTGCTGGAAAAACAAGCTGATGTGCAGAGCACGATGTTCTTATTGAGCAGACAGCATTATCTTGCCCAGGCAGCCATGAACACAAAACACCTGGTGCACACGTTTCCTGTTCCTTCACATATTTTGAAAGAAAGAGCCCTTTACCCTGACCTGTCAGGCAATGATCTTCATGAACTTCTGTCCACAGACCCTGAGACCATTATCTTGGCTTGTGCTCGTGCATTTCAATGGTAAACACAGAAGAGTCTCCTTCAGAGGGCATCTTCTCCAGCTAGCACTCAGACCTTATCAGATGCACACATGCCTTTCTTTTTCCTTCAAGTGGGGTCCTTGGATGGGCTGAGAGTCAGCGACTTCCTGCTGCTTCAGCTCAACATTGTGTTGGGGATGGGGGAACATGGTGACCTTGAACTAATGATCCTGACCTGGCAATGTCTTAAAACCTTTGGAAGAAAGCAAACAAAAGAAGTGTGCTTGAAATTGGCAAGAACAATGCAAACCTATTCAGGGTAAGATTTGATTCCTCCGTCATGCTCTGAGGTGTTAAGTATTGATGTTGGAGTGAGGCAGATTGCCTTGAATAAGCCACTTATCTACTGTGTGATTCTGACCACGTTTAGTAACCAGTCTATTGTTCACTTTCCTTTTTCAGAAAGCACGAACGCTAACAAACCTCCCTCACTGGTCTGGGGGAGTGCTAAATGAAATAAATAGCCTAATGCCAAACATAATGGAATTGTTCAAACAATGTTTTGCCACTATTATTTTTTTTTGGAGATGTAAACCAAAATGAGAATTACTTTATCTATAATATGGAAAGCTGGTTTATATTATGATAAAATAATAAATATTATTGTTACTAAGTGTTATTTCTGTGTCTTTGAGAAGACAGAAGTTGCCCTGCCCACTAAAGCATTATAAAGGAAGGAAAATGTCTTTATTATCTCCCTCAAGATCTGACTTATCTTTCATTCTTTTCCCATTTATTCAGTGCCCTTCCCTCAGTCCACAGCCTCCATTCCCACTGTTCCACAAGCAACTCATATACTCACACTTGCTATCCTCTGCCCCTCTCCTGTGACCCACATTCCAAGCCTGGATAAATCCAGAGACGCACTAAGAGATGTATCAGCAAGTGTAGCCTGGATGGATGGATGGATGGATGGATGGATGGATGGATGGATGGATGGATGGATGGATGGATGGATGGATGGATGGATGGATGGATGGATGGATGGATGGATGGATGGATGGATGGATGCATGGATGGATGCATGGATGCATGGATGCATGGACGGATGGACGGATGGACGGATGGACGAACGGATGGATGGAAGGACGGACAGATGGATGGACGGACAGCCAATTACCACATCTAACACAAGTAGTGCTCTTCAGAACAACTTCTTATTCCTTTACAAATCAAAACGTCAAGAGTTAGAACCTAAGGAATTCTTCACATTCCTCTTGGCAGAGAGCTACATCAGGCCCCAGGCCCATAGCTTGGCTACATCACACAAAAACCTGGTCCTGGTCTAATAGCATCATCATGTCAAACTGTGAGTTTCCACCTTCTCCCTGTAATGCTGTCCAAGGATAACCATAATATTCCTCCTGATATGACCACAGCCACACTCCTAAGTTCATGAGGGTCTCTGACCTTCCAATTACCTACTGGCTAGAATCAACTTCCTATGCCTGCCGATAAAACTTTTTGCATCCATCCCTGCATCTTCTACCATCTTCTCCTTATCACATACATAATAAATCTTTCTCCAGTGCTCCACACACCAAGCCTTTTCTGGATATCTGCCTATTAATCTGAATACCATTCTTAACCTTTTCAACCTTTCAAACTCCTGCTCACAAATCAGAACCAGCACTGGTATTATTTTAAATTTTTAAAAAAATTAGTCTACCCTTTGCACTTTGCTGTCTTATGATCTGGATTATAAAACCCAAAAATGTTAGCACATAGTAAGTGCTTAAGAAATACTTGGGTGGAGGAGTGCATGCCACAGAGGAAGGTAGTGGTGGGTCAGGGGACAGGAAGGAAACTGAGGACATTAGTGGTGGAAAATATACATTGGTGAAGGGATGGGTTTTGGAACATTATATAACTGAAACCCAATCATGAGCAACTTTGTAATTGTGTATATCACTATGATTCACTAAAAAATATTTTTAAAGAAAAATAAGAAGAAATACTTTTGGAGGGAGCTTAGTGATAGTCCAGTAACTACTTTCCTTGTGTACTGTTGGCTGCAGTTTAATCCTTGGATAATATGATCTGCTAAGCACAGCTTGGAATGACGCTTGAGAACCAGGTGAAACCCTGAACCCCCTCCAGGTTGGGTCCAACCTTCTTCTGTAAGATAAAAAATTAAAGATGAAGCAAAAAAACAACTTCTTGAGTGAATGAAAGAGTTCTACTATCCCAAACATATAGCATCATATGTGTTCTAAGACATGTGGTAATTGTTCTATTTATTTGCTGGTTTCATCATCAGATTGTGAGCTTTCTAAGAGAGAGAGAGGTAAAGGAACATTGCTTTTATATCTGTAGTCTAAAACCCTAGTACAATATCACACTTGGAGGATTTCAGTCAAAATTTGACAAATAAAATGAAGTCCTAATACCTCTTTTTCAAAACTGATTTTTTTGCAAAAAAAAATCCTCTGATAACCATTCTTGCTCTCATGATGAGACTGCCTTCCCTTTTAACACTGAACTGGGGGAGGGAGAGGAAAGAGAGCAGGTCTCTTTAGGTAACCTTATCACTCTAGAATATATGAAAGAAGGGAAAGCTGTCTGTCTTCTGCTAGTGTCCAAGGACTCAGGCACAGATGGGAAGTCTGTGCAAATGCACAGGGAGGCTTGAGCTAGCACAAAAGATGCAAGACTGACACAGAAGCAGCAATGCAAAGATGTGAGTTCAGCTGCAGTTCAGTCTCAGCCTAACCCCGTGGGACACTCTGGAACCTGTGTAGACTCCCCAAATTGCCCCCTCGCTGGTGTAGAAAGGGTTGAGTTTTCTATACTCCTGATTGTAGTTGCCTGCAAGCTATACTAAGAAGTTGGAAGATCTACCCCCAATAGTTCTGGATAAGTGAGTTTCTGGAGACTCAGAGACTTCACTCAAAGGGTACAATCCAGACCAGTGGTTACGCACCCTCAAAACAGTCAAGTGTGTAAGAACTTGTGTGAGAAAAGGACTGAACAACACAGAAAGAACCCCCTCCTGAGGCCCCCAGAATAAGGATGAGAGAAAGTGTTTACCTCTGGAAGGATTATCCAAGTCTTTACTTACAGCTCATTTACTCTTGCCTGGTCAACAAGTCTAAGCAACACAGATATCTGGACTGCTTCCTTACCCATTAACAGAAACAGCCAACTGATAATCAGTAGAGGGATTCTGAAAGGAAAGTGTACCCACAGAAGCAAAGAAATAGGAAAAAATCCATGGGCATGGCTGTCTGGAGCTTCATGCAAGCTTTAGAGGGTTGTAAAGGTTGAGATTTTCATTGAGGTCCTAAATCAACTAGAAAAGGTTAATCAAGCTAGGTCAGACATTCTGTGTTTAGAAACAGGATGAGACATAACATACTTTCAAAAAGATTCCCATCCGAAATTTGGAAGCCCAAAGCAGAGGAACAATTACAAAAGTTATATTTGCAGGCCATCTCTTTTCCTGCCAGTCCTGGTATGGTACTACTGAACTATCTCAGAGCAATCATCTGACCCCCAGGAGGCAACTGAACCGTCTAGGACAGCAGCAGAAATTTGTTTATGATCCTGTGTCCTGATTTCACCCAGCATAGGTTATTAATATATAATCAGAGCTGATAAACATCCCCAAACAGGCCAGAGAGTTAGTACAGGAGATAAGGTTCTTGCCTTGCATGCAGTTCAGTAGGAAACAAATCCAATTCATTCCCCAGCACCACATACAGTCCCCAAGCACTGAGCGGAGTGAGTCAGAAATAGACCCTAAGCACTATCAGGTGTGGTTTAACACCTTTTCCCGCTACAAAAAGAAATCCCCAATACTGTGCATATGGCATATGTCTACCACATAAACACATAGGCATAAAGAAAGAGTTCAAGCCTTATTCACATCTATGAAATTCAAATTCCTTCACTCCTGTTAGCAACGCTGCCAGTGCAACCCTAAGCATATCATCTATCTCTACCAATTCTTATTGTAGTTGTCTATAAAGGGGAAATCATCATTATCATAGTATTATTACTATTAATATGTGACACTAGCAATATGCATGACACTAGCAAATATGCATATTGCTAGTGTCACATATTAATATCATTGTTATGTTTCATAAGCTTGCTGTCAACTTCAGTGTAGCTTTGTAAGTGGCAAAAAAATAATTGAAATAAAAGGGAATATTTGGAAAAGTGACTATGCCTTCACCCCTAGTTGCTGGTGAACTTTCTGACAGCTTCCTAAGCCTATAAATAAGATATGCATGGTTGCTATTTCCTATCGACCTAGCTTCTCACTCACTACTCTCTGGCCTCCCCATGTTGCCCCTGCTCTGTCGCCTCCCATGGTATCTGCTCTGTAGTCCTCTTTCTCGGTCTTTTTTCAGAGTGACTGCCTTTGGAGAATGGGGTTTCTCAGGAAGGACATTGCACAATCAGAAAACATAGATTTGCCAAGGCTGTAACTTTTTTTTTTCCTGGAGGCCTTTCAGGAATGTGTCACAGGAGGTGGGGAGATGGGTCATGGAACAGAGAGTACTAGGCACCAGAAACCAGGTAATAAAATGAAAGCTCCTTTTCAAAATCTAACGAAGACATCAATCTTCATTAAGTCAAAAGGACCGGGGTCCACCAAGGTGAAATTTATCTAACCACTTTTAAAAATGGATAAAACAATGACCAAAATAGTGCTGGCCAGAGTAAAAGGTCATGTATTCTAGAGCTCAGTGACATCTAATTTCAGCCAGGATTAAATCTGCCAATAGCTGTTATCCCTAAACACGATCCTGAAGTTCTGGCTTTTGCTAGCTCCAGCTCATATCAACTCCAGAGAGTTGATGCTTCTGGCTCTTCTCAGCTCCTCGCTAAACGATGCCTTTCTTATTGGCAGTACTTGGTATGCCATTTGAGGGGGTAAGATTTACACTCCGAAGTCAGGAGGTATGACAAATAAGGTTATTCCCCCCCCAAAATCCTACTCTGGAGAGTCAGTTTACCAACACACCGTCACTTAAACTTGTATGCAAATGCAACAAGATAAGTGTGTGGAGTCCTGAAATAGCTTTTAGAAGAACAGTGTTGTTCTCAAATTTCCTTTGTGAATCAATGAGAGAAAAAAATTGTTTGTATATAAATATCAGAAATCTTTTGCTTCGCATTACAAATTCCCCTTCATGTAGCTTCTCTTTTCTTTGGCTAGATGTGGACTATGGCGCTACTAAACTGAGAAAACCCTGAGTCACTGTTATATCCTTGGCATCGTCATCTCACTGGTATTTTTTTCCATGAATGTTTCCCAGGCTTTACCCTCCTCTGGCACAGATACCTGCAGAAAACAATTCTTCCATAAGGATACATTCTCAGGTGTTGCAGAAATGTAATCTGGGTTCCATCCCCAGCATTCAATATGGTACTCCACTGCCAGATTAATTCCTGAATGAAGAGCTGGGATAATCCCTGAGCATCACCAAATATGGCCCCCAAACCAATACGTATATATGCATATAATATATATATATAGGAAAAGTAACTTCAAAAATGATTCTCTGATTGAAAGGATTTTAAGACACAGATTTGATTCAGCTGAAAGTAGGCAACCTTAGTAGGAGAACATAATTTTAGGGAGATGGTTCAAAGCGCTGGAGCACGTGGGCAACATGCAGAAGGCCAGGTTGAACCCTTAGCAAACACATGTTTCCCCAATGGTTCCCCAAAGGCCAGGTTCAATCCTTAGCAAAAACATGGTTCATGGACCACCAGCAGAGACCTCTCCATCCTCAAGCACAGAGCTGGGAATAGTTGTCGCTGCACTGACAGGTGTTGACCCCAAATAAATACAAAAGGGAAAAGGGGAATAAAAAACTGTGTGTCATATTTACTGACTTTTTTTACTAAATATTTAGTGTCATTGGTGGATAATTTTACTCTCTTTCTCCTACTTTACCTGGAGACTGAAATGTAAAGGGGTGGAAAATGAAAATAAACATTTCTAGAACACTCAATAAATATCAGATACTACAGTACTATAGTATTTTATTTAATTACACAGCAACCCTGTGAAGATGGTACTACTATTTTTTTCTCTTTTTTCTCTGTTTTGTTTTCTTTTCTTTTCAGAAATGTTGGGAATTACCTAATAGAAATATCCAGATAATAAATTTGTGAGCTAGATTTTAACACAGATCTCTTTGACTTCTGACTTTGTGTCCCTTCTGCCCTTCTACTATGTTATTGGCTGTACAGAAATAGAATCCAATTGTGGAACCAGTGTTGGGTGCAGACTGAGTCTCCTTGGGACTGGCCATCCACAAAGAATCCCATTGTACTGTGCAATAAAAGAAAGCAGAGAATTCCCAGGTGTGAAACTTGCAATTATTTGAGGGAAGTTTTGAAACAAATATGAAGTCTTTGTTGCCATACTCATTAAATTTATAAACTAGGAAAAGAGCATAACAGTCAAAGGTGATAACTGGACCAGGCTTTTTAAAAACTTTTCTCAAGTGTTCCTGTTCTGATATCTGAATCTAACTATTCCCAACTTAGCCTAAATTCATAACATGTATTATTTAAGAAAAAAAGGACAGATGTCTCTTCTAGTAATTTCACACTTAATCCTCTAGATTTCACACTGATCATCACCTTTTGGAGAACTGTGCTTATATAAACTGCCCCGCTTCTCAGCTTCATAGAGATTTTGGAAAAGATGCCAAGTCTATGAGACTCTCAGGTACACAGTCTTCAAGCTGAAAACTCTGGGCCTTCATGGAATGTGGGTGAGCAACCTTCCCTCTCCCCTGTACTGGTGAAAGCTCTACCAGCTACACACATACCCCCACAGCCTCAGGCTTATAATATCCCAGATTCACAACTTCACCATGAATCTCAAAAGATGCCAAGTCAAAGAATAGTCCTAGTTGGAAAACTCCTGGAGTACACGGCCACGACACTCCAAATTACACAGAATTGACAGCACAGTAGGAGCACAGCAAATTAGATGGGAAATAAGTTCAATAAACAAGAACAATAACACAGAAGGCCCAATTAGCAGCAAACAGCTCAGTAAATCCTCAGACAGTGACTTTAAAAAGGCAGAAGTATTTATATCAGTGGTCTCCAAAGACTGGTCCATGAACTAGTATCAGTCCATATTGCGTAGAAACGTTGAAAATCACTGATCTACTACCATATTAGTTATAACTGCCATGTGTATTTACCTCACACATACACATAATGGAGAAGATGAACTCATTTGTCATTTGAAACAACCTGAACAGAACTGAAATGGGTCAAAAAATAAGTACCTGATGCTCTTACTCATATGTAAGATAGAATGAATAAGAGCAAGGGGATACACCAAGTAAAAACAAAATTAGAAAAGAAACCCTTTGTTCAAACCAGAGAAGAGAGAACTGAGGCTGTCAGAAAGGGTGGGGAGAGAATGTCAAAAGGGCTGATACCAACATAGAACTGAGTATTAAATACAGGCAAAAAAATGCACATGATGGCTTCTAAGTGTATGTAGTGCAACCCACAATGTGTAAGAGAAGGAAAAGAGAGAGAGAGAAAGAGAGAAAAGAGATAAAGAACCTGCCATTTAGGCAGGCTATGG
>JAJIBD010028180.1:0-19842 GCA_021461705.1 Cryptotis parvus
AAGAATTCTTTACCTGACTAGACTCACATTCAGATAGGAAGGAAAGATACACAACTTCACAGATAAGCAACAATCAGGAACTTCATAGACTCAAAACCAACTTTAAAAAGAAGGGACTGAAGGGTCTACTGTAAAATAAGACAAAACTCAAAAGTACAACAAGTTTAAACAGAAAGATGGCACAAAATCCCAATGCCAATAATCTCTCTCAATGTCAACATTCTAAATACGTACGAGTTTAAAAGACACAAAGTGGCAAAATAGATTAAAAACTGAATCCAACATTCTGCTGCCTAAAAACACATCTGAATATTCAGAGCAAACAGAGACTCAAAGTCAAAGGCTAGAAGTCCATTCTCCATGCAAACAACTCCTCCAAAAATGTTAGAGTAGCCATACTAGTATCCGACAATATAGATTTCAGGCTGAAAAAAGTTAGAAAAAGGACAATGAAGGTCATTTCTTAATAATTAAGCGGTATGTATATCAGGAAGAAATTTCACTACTAAACAAATATGCACCCAATGATAGGCCAGAAAAATACCTAAAACAACTGCTAATAGACCTCAAAGAAAACAACAGCAGCCAATAATAGTTGGAGACTTCAACACTGCTTTATCAACTATTGATAGATCAACAAGACTGAAACTCACCAAGGAAATACTGGCCCCTGAAGGAAAAAATGGGAACAAAGAGAGCTAGTTAATATATACAGAACTTTTCATCCCAAAAACTGAATACACATTTTTCTCCAGTGCACATGGAACATTCTGCAAGATTGACCACATGCTGAGCCAAAAAGCATACCTTAATAAAATAAAAAGATAGAAATTGTGTCCAACCATCTTTTCAGACTATGATGCTCTGAAAATGGAAGTGTACCTACAGAAACAGGGAGAGACAAACCTAACCCTGAAACTGAATAGCTCACTGCTAGAACAACCAATGGGTCATAGAAGAAATCAAACAGGAAATCTAAAAGATTCCGGAAACGAATGAAAATGAAGACACCAACTATCAGAACTTGTCAGACACAGTGAAAGCAGTGTTAAGAGGAAAGTTCATCTCTGCAAGCATTCATTACGAAAAAAAAAGAAAGAGCCCACATAAATACTCGTGGATTTCACAGCTCAAAAATATTAGGAAAAGACTAACAAAAGGAGCCCAACCCAGGCAGAAAGAAGAAAATAATAAAAATTAGAGAGGAAATCAATGAGCTGTAAACCAAAAAAAAAAAAATCCAAAAGATTAATAAAACCAGAGCTGGCTCTTTGAAAAGATAAACAAGATTGACAAACCACTGGCAAGACTTTCAAGAACAGGTAAAGAGAGAACCCAAATAAACAGAATCAGAAATGAAAAGTGGGGACATCACAACAGAAACCACAGAAATCCAAAAGATCATCAGTGATTACTTTGAGAGTCTGTATGCCATGAAACATGAGAACCTAGAAGATATGGATAAATTCCTGAAGTCCCATAACCTGAACAAGGCTGGAAACAAGAAGATCTTGCAATACCTTGAATAAACCTATCACCAGCCAGGGGAAATTGAAACAGTAATGAAAAGTCTGCCCAAATACAAAATCCAGGACAGATGGTTTCACCAAACAATTCTACCAAATTTTAAAGGAGGACCTACTATCTGTCCTTTTCAAGCTCTTACAAGAAATAGAAGAAACAGAAGCTCCCAAACAGCTTCTCGAGGCACATATAATCATTATACAGCAGAAAACCGCCTAAGAAAGGTACAGACTATACCTGATATGAACTGGATGCTAAGATCTTCAGCAAAGTCAGCAAACAGAATCCAAAGACTCATCAAAAAAGATGCCGCCATACATTAGCCAATGCAGATTCTATCCGGGAATGCAAGGATGGTTCAAAATTAACAAGTCAATCAACTGTACATCCCATATCAATAAGAGAAAAAAAAATAAAATTATATGATGCCATTCAATAGATGCAGAGAAACCATTTGACAAAGATTCAGCACCAGTTCATGATTAAAACCCTCCTAAAATGAATTGAAGGGCAACTGAATAGTTCACAACCACATCACAAAAGCCTGGCAAGTATCTAATTCTCAATGTGGAAAGAATGGAAACTACTCCCTAAGATCAAGGGACAAGACAAGGTTCTCACCTCTTTTATTCAATACTAATTGCTGGAGTACCTTTAACAATCTCTGAAAAGGACATGGGGCATCCAAATAGGCTGAGGAAAGTCAAGTTATCACTATTCACAGTTATATGATATTATACCTAAGTACCCAAAACTCTCTACCAAAATATCCTAGAAACAATGGAACACTGCTTTAAGAAAGTAGTAAAATTGTAAAAACAATACCAAAAGTAGGTGGTTTTCCTCTATACAAATAACAAAAGAGAGGAAAGAGATCAAGGTAAAAAAAATGATCCCATTCACAATTGTGCCACACAGAAAAATTAAATACCTAGGACTCAGTTTGCCAAAGAATGTGTTGGACCTCACAAAGAACTACAAACATTACCAAGAAATATAACAGGACACAAGGAAGTGGAAACACATTCCCAGATATCAGGAGAACAATCTTATGGTCAAATATGGTAATACTCCCTAAAGCTTTATGCAGATTCAATGCCATCCCATAAGCATACCCATGACATTCTTCGGAAATTGACCAAACACTTCAGAAATTTGTACGGCCACAAACCCACATGGATAGCTAAAGCAATCTTGGGAGAGAGAAGATGGGAGACATCACCTGACCTCTCCAACTCTACTACAAAGCGTAGTAATTAAAACAGCATGGTATTGGAATCAAAAACAGACCTTTGGGACCTAGTGGAATAGAGTTGATATCCTGACACCCAATCTGTCACATGAACAATTAGTCTTTGAGAAAGGAGCAAAAATATGAAATGGAACAAGGAAAGCCTCTTCAACAAGTGAAAAGGAAAAATTGGGCAGCTACATAACAAAAAATGAATTTGGACCTCTGCCTAACAACACTGCAGAAATCAGATCAAAATGGATATCAGACCCAAGAATCCATAAAGTACATTGAAGAAAACATGGAAAAACTCTCCATGACATTGGAGTAAGGATGTAGCTTCTAAGATGAAACACAACTTCCAAAACAACTAAAAGAAAAGATTATCATATAAGACTTCATGAAGCTATAAAGCTTCTGCACCTCAAAAAAAAAATGACAAATACAAAGACAGTCCACAGAATGGGAAGAAATATTCAACCAATACCTGTCAGATAAGGGGTGCATATCAATGGATACTATCAAGCACCGGTAGAACTTTTACAAGAAGAAAGCAAACTGTAACCCTATCAAAAAATGGGGGAGTGAAATGAACAGAAACTCGACTTGGAAGAAGTTCAAATGGCCAAACAATAGCACAATGCTTATCATCATTAGTCATCAGAGAGATGCAAAATCAAAACAACAAATAACATCTCACACCACAGAGATTGGTACATATCCTGAAGAGCAAGAACAACTAATGCTGGTGTGGATCGGAAAAGTGGACACCCATCCATTGTTGGTGGGAACGGCGTCGACTAGTACAGCCTTTTTGGAAAACAATATGGCATTCCTCCAAAGATAAAAATTGAGCTCCCATTTGACCAGCCTTACCAATCCTGGGAATGAGCCTTGGAAGCAAAATAGCACAGCGAAACAACGTCCCTACTTTTATGTTTTAGCTGCATTATTCACAGTAGCCAGAATCTGGAAACAATCAGAGTTTCCGAAATCGATGACTGGATAAAGAAACTTTGGTAAATATACACAGTGAATACTATGCAGCTGTCAGAAAAAAGAAGTTATGAAATTTGCCTATAAATGGATGGACATGGAGAGGATCATGTTGAATGAAATTAGCCAGAAAGAGAGACAGATATAGAATGACTGCATTTATTTTATGACATAAATATATTTTGTACATATTTTGATACCAATATCCAAGGTCAGGCGAGCTTATGGATCAGGAGGTCTTGTCAAAGGTGTGGAAACTATTCACAAATGTAGGGAATCAAAGGCCAGGTAAGATCAGAGAATGGATGTACCAAAAAAAGCATGACAAAAGTGCTTGACCAACCTAGAACGAGCATTAAATAGAGGCAAAAAGATCCACACGCAAACCTTAATGTATGTATTGCAATCCAAGGGTGGGAAGTTAAAGAGAAAGAGAGAGAGAAAGAAAGAAAATTTAGAACCTATAGAGGCAGGCTGGGGAGTGGGAGGAAGGGGAATGAGTGTAGTTGGGAAATGGGCAACGGTGGAGGTGTGGGTGCTGGAACACTGTCTCATCAAACCGAATTGAACTTCTAAACATCTTTGTAACTGTATTTCTCACGGTGGTATAATAAAATATCAAAAAATTTAAAAAAAAACTAAAATGCTGTTCTTGATGAAAAAAACTCTTGACCTTTGGTTACAAAAAGTGAGATTACAAGAGTGAAAGGGAAAGAAAGAGGCGAGACTCTAAGTGACATAAGAGTAGTCGAGACAGAGGTTAAGGTAAGTTTATTTATCAAGTCACAAATGTTAAATGTTATTCCAGTATTTCGCCTAACCAATAATTTGTTCCATTGTAAAGCAACAGAAAACAAAGCAGTTCTCCCTGCACTAGAACTAGACAATGTGAAATATAATTCTAAAATTTTGGGGGCCTTACTAAAAGGCTCAGGCTTACTCCTGATAATGACAGGGGTCACCTGGCAGGGCTTGGAATCATGTAGGATATTGTGGGTTGAGCCTGGGCTGATTAGATGCAATGACAAGTCTTCTTATTGCTATCGATATCTCCTGCCCTCAAATTCTCAATTTTTAGCATCAATAATATCACGACTGAAAGCCCATGCATAAAGAATTTGAGGAATACTTCTTTTGCTGAGTCTTTCATGACATACTGCCCAACCAACTTCTCTAAGTTTGCACGTGAAAGGGAGTTTATCTTTCCTAATGTCCATAATTAGCTCCAAAGCGGTCAAAGTTCAACGGCGGAGATTTTTCAGGCTATTGACTATGTGTTCAGAAGGTGCCCTAGATAAGAAGGAGAGTAAGGCCGAGCCATAATTATAAAATAAGAAAAAAAATTTTTCTGGCCAGAACTATGGGGATGTCATTCACATTAAGATTGTCTAGCAGGTCAAATGTTTTTCCTTCCTTCTCCAAGTTTCCAAAGAAATTCTAATCAAACAAAGCTTTGATGTGTATCCATGGGAAACCAATTCTAGTTTTAACTTAGGAATCAATGAATACTTAAAGCAGGTTACTATGATGGGCCAAGGGAGCACAGTAGTGTTTTTGAAACTCTCTACTGGATTACATGCAAATGCAGCTGAGGGCATTAAGAATTCTGTTGAAAGAGATGTTTCTTTGGAGCAGAGACTGTTAGGAAATTTAGATTCAACATAAGTTTTTTGAGAGGCGTATGTCAAGAACTCCTTGAAAGCACAGGGGGAGAATCTTGAAATCATCTCACTTTAAGTATCTGGTTGTTTCACTTCAATCTTAATACTCTGAGAATGACTTATATTCATATTTTTATCTATTATTAACTGGAATGAGGTCTATAATTGTTACTGGTATTTGGCATATCAAATACAACACGGGTAGCTTGCCAGGCTCTGCCATAGGTAGCATACTCTTGTAGTCATCCTAAGTCCAGCATTTATTGATGAACCGCACGGTTGCTTGTGGCCCCGTGAGCCGGGCTGTGATAGGCTGGTCTGCTGTGGTGGAGTTCTGACTAGAGAGAAGTCCAGATGTGGAATATGGAGGCCCCTCATGGAGTGGGGTCGTCTGGCTTGTTGTAAGGCTCTGCTGGGGTGGCGGGCCAGGGCTGGGAACCTGCCATCCCTCCTGGGCACCGCGTGGGGTTGGGCACAGGGAGAGCAAGCAGCAGCTCCCCCCCATGTCTGTAAGTCGTTATAGACCTCATTCCAGAATGGATTGAGGCTCTTTATGTTCCTGGAGCAAGCAGATGCCTTTGGGCTCTACTAGCATGAGACAGAGACATATGGAGATGTTACTGGGGCCCGCTCGAAAGCAAATCGATGATGAACGGGGAAGACAGTGCCAGGGATTATTAACTGATTCCATATGATATCCCTTGAGCAATGGTCCTGGACGGCAGTGAAAATAATATGGTTCATGGGGGAGCAATGAGACTGTTTAAAGGCAGGGGTGAATGTTTTGCATGAAGAAGCTCCTGATTCAATCCCCCTATAAAGAACCTGGAGTACTAAGACAAGCTGAAACTAGCTTAACCCTATGTCTCAGGAAACCAGGTGTGGCTTAAAACTCCAAGCAAACCAAAAACATAGGATGGTATTTTGTGTTGAAATTCTAATTGAGCAGATATAATTTCAAATGCATTTTACGAAACTTGACAAAACAATATTTCTGGTCTTTGTTTTGGTTCACTAGATAATAGAGCTAGAAATAAATACTTATTGCTAAGGTTGCTAGAAGTAAACAGGATCTTGTGTGGGAATATTTGGTATGAATAAGGCAGGGACTAAGGTGAGGTATGTGAGAAGAAAAATTTAGGGTTCTCCCCCCAAAAAAAATTCAGCAATTAGGATAAATATTATCTAATTCAACATTTATAGAAAGTCAAGTTTAACTAAAAAGCATCCATGATAAGTAGGGGGATCAAAAGTTCTGTCTATGAGGCGTAAGAATGACGGTCGTAAAGTATCTGCAGCAATAGGACAGACGTTTGACCAACAATCTTTTGTCATGTCACACGACTTTGTGACAGTAAAGTCCTTTTCTTTGCAGGAACCGGTTTCACAGGCAAGTTGCCATCTGCATCGCTTTCTTTCTTACTGTTTGGTCCCCTGAATTTAGCTGGTTACTGTTTCCTGAACTCCCGTGTACCAGGAATATGTCTTGACTACATTAAAACGTTTAACTACAATTACCTTTCCGACCACTGCACTTCAAGTCTTCCATTGTCCTGCAAGGGGCGCTCTAGTTCTTTGTAAAAACCCTCTTTAGCTCAATATTTGGTGCCAATTGTCCTTTAACCTTAGTTTTCCTGATGTTCCTGACTCGTGCACTCAAAAAGGTGGTAGTTCTTTCTGAGGTTCCCAAGGTGATGTAATGTGGTCAATAGAAAGCCTGCTTTGCTGTACATTCTCTGGTGAGTTATACATGCAAGAGTTGCACATGTGACATGTATTGGTTCTTGCTTGTACACAGAACCAATACATGTCACAGAAACACTAAATTCACCATTATTTAAATACAGATTAAGTGAAGCAAGTTTAGAAGTCTAGGACATGTATACCTGACAAATTACTTTCAAATTCTGTCCTGCTGCCAACAAATGGTAACTACTGACTTATAGAAACTGTGACATCAGACTCCTATGCCTACCACAAATAATCTACTAATTGTTAAGAATAATAAATTGCTATTTGTGTATAGGTTGCTGTGCAAATATTGTTTTATTCAAGTCTGTGCATCCTTTGGGGGAGGGATTTATTAGCCCATATACGGACAAAAAGTCTTAGAGATGCCATTAGAGCTAGCAGTAATATTCATTTGGGTGTTTATTTAGCATGTGCTTATGAAGCTTCTGTGACGACTGGGACTCTAAGTCAGCATCTTTGTAGGTGAAAGCAGATACTGGTTGAATCAAGAGAAAACAGATTTGTAAAAAAAGATCATAGAATCCTGGAGAGATGTGACAATGACAAGAAGGACATAGGTTAAATTCACATCAGGTTCTAATCTGGTGAGAAAATCTTCACCTCCAGCTCCATTGGCAAGGGCAGTGGAGATGCCATGATTACCACCAGCTTTGTGATCAAGAAATTCAGTTCTATTGGATGCCGCCTTCACCCAAAAGCACCTTTGATGTCTTCAGAGCTGGGCATTCTGATTCTCTGCTTAGGTCTCCTGTGGAGCACCTTCATGGAAGGACAGAAGCCACATGTCCACATTCTAAGTCCAAAGCAAGAGTGTCTGGGGAACTTCTACAGCAAGACATAGGCTGTGTATTCTACAACTCTCCCCTTTAATATAATGAGACTTTAGATACTGATATAAAAGAATTGCAATGACAGCTACATTGAGTCATTGCTCTTTAGACACTTACATCTAATGAGAGGTTTTATGTAGACAATCAAAGTATATAATCTATGCCATGCAAGCAATGTGGACAAAGGGTCTTTCTTGCTGGGTAGGAAATTAGTTTTTGGTTGGAGAGAACCAGCCAGATTGAAACAAGAGACCATATTCCTTCTGGGTCTTAGAACAGTAGAAACTGGAGAGACAACAATGATGATTGAATAAAATAGAAAAAGACACTTTTAAAGACTGAATCACTCAGGAAAAAAAGGTTCAAGCTGTGTGGGCAATGAAGATCCTTCATACCGTGATGTGTAGAGGAACAGAATAGGAGATCTACTGCAGAGACTGAGATGTGATATGATCAATCCTGATCAAGACTGGCTGCCGTGGGGAAACAAAAGAAGGAAAAAGACACAGGAGTAAGTTTGGAATATGAATCAACTGAAGTCATTTCTCCTTTTAACAGTTCCCCAGGTTGTAATCGTTATTTATGTCTATAATTACTTTCTTGAGGCATAGAGGGGCCAGCATTCTTACTAGCAAGGCTCGGGATACTCCAAGCTTTGTGGCTCAACATTGCCCAGAATCAAACTGGGATTGTCATATGCAAGAAGGCAAGTGGCCTCATGCAAGGAATAAATTAAGTAAGTCGTTTTCTCTCTGTGTGTGTATATTTGCACATATATGTAATGACTAACATACATGAGTGTGTATATATGTAATGATTAACGCATTTCAAGCATGCAATGCAGTGATGAAATATTCCATATGCAGTGTGGAAAATTTACATATAGGGAAAAAATGATGTTTGGTCTTCTCTTATTTCACATGATCTGTGTCACTGTTCACATATTCCCTTCACTGGTAAAGTCTCTAGGCACACCAGCACAAGTCTTGGGGCAGCACAAATATTCTGAAAGAAGAGGTACTCTCCACTGATCAGCTTGTAAAACAGAACAAGAATAAACAATTATGCCTGGATGTAGTACCGTAGTAGCATGACCCTGGGTTTGATCCAATGCATCATAGAAAAAAAGAGCAGAATAAAACATCATCAGACTGGAATCAGAAAGAAGATTTAGGTCAAAGATCAAGTCCCCAAGTCTCCATTGGGAGCCTCTCTGTCTGTAAGGAGGCTCCCCACCACCCAAATCCATATTAAAGTATTCCTTGGTCTCACACCAGCCATAATTCCTATCAAGAGCTGATTAATTTTTCACAGTGAGGCTCTGAATGTGAGTGTTTGTTTTTCAGTCTTGTTCTTCTGAGGTCAAGTGACGCAGGCAGGGTTCAGTGGGTAAGAGCAGGGTAGGTTTGAAGGAAGTACACCCTGGCTGGAAGGTTTCACTGAGCTCCCCTTGGTAAAAGCAGTGAGGTGAGAGGGAACATTTTCTAAATTAAGCAGCTTTAACCAGTAGGGAAAACAAAGCTGTTTCTTCCACACTATTAACTATTCACCTCCCAGCAAGGAGAAAGATGAGTGATGGAGGTCTGCTATTTCCTTCCTCAAATTCTTCAGAAAGAACCAAGTCAGAAGAGGATTTCAAAAGAAAGTAATTATTCAGTGTAGCAGGTGGGAGACTCCAGAGGACAACCAGACAGTGGACTTGTGTCTTTGAGTCTCGCAGTATCCCTGAGTTTGGTTAACAGACCTCATGTCTTCACTTGGACAATCCTATTTTCCCAGTACAGGCTGCCAGGGTGACATGTGGACCAAGGTCTGCCTATGGTGAGCAGCTGGTTGAGAAACTATCATACTTCTCACCAAGGCAGTTTTCTCTGAACCTCTGGGGCCCATAACTGTGGACATTCTAACCTAACAAAAGGACAGCAGAAATTGCTTTTGGGGATGAATTTTCCTTAGATACTTTGTTCTGGTGACAGCGACACTAAACACTAGTATTGTAGACTGAGTGTTTGGATCCTCCCTCATAGGAACCAAAGTCATCTGTTGAAATCCTAACTCTCAATGTTGTCATACCAACAGGGGAGGGATCAGAGCAATAGTAGAGCAGGTAGGGCACTTGCTTTCACATGGCCAACCCAGGTTCAACCCTCAGAACTACATACATACATACATAGATCTCCCCAAGCCTGTCACGAGTGATCCCTGAGGGCAGAGTAGGAGTAAGCCCAGAGCACTGCTGGTGTAGCCCCCCAAACAAACCAAAAAATGTTGTGGGTATTGGAAGGGTGACATAAAGTTGAGACTTCATGAAGTGGATTATTGTCCTGGTAAAAGAGAGATGAGAAGATCTGTGCTTGCTTTTCTCTTTCTCTCTCTCCTCTTTCTCTCTCTCTCTTTCCCCCTCTCTCTCCATCCCACATCTGTAAAATACAGCCATCTACAACTGGGAAAAAAGAACTACATTCTATACTGCACCTGTTAGCTCCTTAAGTTTGAACTCCTCAGCTTCCAGAACTAGAGAAAGAAATGTTTGAGTCACCAGTCTGTGGCATTCTAAAATAACAACCAGAACGAAGATGAAAGCTACTTGGTATGAACATTTTGTATTCATTTACAGATCCATCGTGAGCTGTATTACAGATTCACCACCAGGATCTCACCATTCTACAAGGAAGTGATCATTGATGTCAAAAGAGGGGGTCCGCCAAGGTGATACGATTTCACCAAAAACTCTTTTAGCGCCACCCCCTAGAATATCATCATACGACAACTAGAATGGGAAGGAATGGGAGTGAAGATAGATGGTCGGCAACCATAACACCTCTGTTTCGCTGATGACATCGTTCTAATCACACCAAACATTAGCCAAGAGGCACAAATGCTGGCCGACTTTGACCGAGAATGTGGAAAAGATAGGTCTACAGATGAATCTAAAGAAAACTATAGCTTATGAAAAATGAATTAGTTCCAGAGGACCCATTCACTCTCAATGGAACAGACATCCCTGAATGCAGCAGTTTGTGTACCTAGGTCAAGAAGTCAACATGATGAACGACCTAAAACCTGAGCTGAGCAGGAGGTAGAGAGAGAAATGGAATGCCTTCAAAGGCATCAAAGAAAAAGCTAAAGGGTAAAGAACCTCCGCTCTGGGCACATCTCTTCGACCCACTGTTCTCCCTGCATTAATATACGCCTCAGAGACCTGGGCCCTAAGAAAGCAGGATGAGAATGCTATTCGAGTCTTCCAGAGAGGAATTGAAAGAGCTATGCTTGAATATCACGCCTCACCCAGGAGAGAAGGAATCGGAGTCTCGACCCTCTCAGTCGCTATTCCAGAATCAGGGACACTGTCTCATTTGCCAAGGCTTTAAAAATTAGATGGGCTGGACACATAATGCGATTTGGAGACAAACCTTAATCAGAGCCGCTATCGGACTGGATCCCCTGGGATGTCAAAAGATCACGTGGGCCTCCCACCTACAAGATGGTCAGACTTCTTTGTCAAGACCCTGAAGGAACGGTTTGAAGCTCTTCATATTCCTGGATCAACCAGATGCCATTGGGCTACATTGGTACGTGATAGGGACCACTGGAAATGTTACTGGCACCCCCTCGAGCCTAATCAATGAATAACGGGATTCAAGTGATTCAAGAGATTCAAGTGTTTACATGTCCTCACTCTCGGATATGAGTCCTTAGAACAACCACCATATAGTTTTCATTTATTTTGTGCTTCCACAGGACCCTGTACAGAGCTTTGCACATAAAATATATAGAGGCATTTATTCTTCCCAGACACAGGGTGTGGGTCCTGTAAATGAAGGGCATGATGGATGATGGGAAACCATTGCTGAGTGGGGTTCCCCAAACCACCCAAGATTTTTTACATCTTTATACCACCAAGAGATATGCAATTACAAAGGTGTTCATAATTGGTTCTCTGTAATACAGTGTTCCAACAACCATCCCTCCAGCAGTGTTCCATTCCCACCGAGTCCCTACATTCCCTTCCATCCACTCACAGACTGCCTCATAGCAGGCACCTTTTCTTTCCTGTTTCTCTCTCTCCCTCTCTCTATCTCTCTCACCTTCTCTTATAGAAGAGAGAGATTATCTCTTCTACAGACATTTAGGGTTTATCATTGGGTCCCTGTGTAATGGTGAGTTCTAGCCTCGACATTCTTACACTTAGTTAAACACTGGTATATATTTATATATTAATATCCCATTAATGAATGCAGTCCCTTTTACACTATATCTGTCCTTTTCCTTCTTAGTGATTTCACTCAGCATGATAGTCTCCATGTCCATCCATTTGCAAGTAAATTTCATCTTTTCTGACAGCTGCATAATACCCCATTGGGTAGATGTACCACAGTTTCTTTAGCCAGTCCTCTGTCTCAAGCACTTAGATTGTTTCCAGATTCTAGCTTTCATGAATAGTGCTGTGATGAAAAAGTAGTACAGATAGTGTCTCTACTATGCTGCTTTGGGTCTCCACTACTATTCCCAGGAGTATTGCTGGATCAAATAGAGCTCCATATCTAGTTTTGGGAGGAACGTCCTATTGTTTCCAAAAGGGTTGGACAAAACTGCACCCCACCAACAGTGGATGAGAGTCCTTTATCCCCACATCCACACCAGCACCAGTTGTTCTAGCTGTTTTGGATGTAAGCCAGTCTCTATGGTGTGAGATGGTACCTCATTTTGTTTTGGATTTGCATCTCCCTGATGGATTATAATGAAGAGAACTTTTCATATACCTTTTGGTTATTCAAATTTTTTTTTGGAAGCTTCTGATCATTTCTTCTCCCCATTTTTTTATGGATTGTCAGTTTTCTTCTTGCAAAGTGCTACCAGTGCCTGATATATCCTGGATATTAACCCCTTATCTGATGGGTATTGGGTGAATATTCTTTCCCCACTCTGTGATCGCCTTTGTATCTTGGTCACCTTTTCTTTTGAGGAATCACCCTTGCGGTTCCTCATGGATTGATCCTTAAGTAAATGACTTTATGGGAATGTTACATAATTTGCAGCAAGACTTTGATGAGGCAACTCTTTGGAATTAGAAACAAGATGTTGTGCCTCTCTGAAGAAATGGTATTTTTCTTCTAGTATGTTAATAACCACCGCGTAACACACCATTATTTTTTTTTTTGTTATCCGGAAGCTCTGAGGCAAATTTATTGTAACTGTGTAACTTCTTTTCCTCAATGTGTAACTTCTTTTCTTCTGTATTCAGCATTTGCTGTAACTCACACCTCTCTGGCCTGTTATTCAATTTGATTTTAGTATATATGCTTACTATAGTCATATTCTAAGACATGAGTAAGTGAATTCTGGTTCAAATAATGAAAAAAGGTACTCCAAGTGCTTGGAAGTGTTAGCTTTAGAAAAGTGGGCTATCTGCTTGATTCTTCTGGAGTAAATAACTTTGATTTCCTATAATACCCTCATATCTTGAAGATGGTAATTATGAGAGCTCTATGCCAGGTTATTGCCAACAATGAAATATCACCCACAGGTTGTATTTTCTAATATGAGTAAATAGTCTCATGCTTAGGTCAAATCGTTTTGAGTGGGCAAACTCAGCTGGGAGATCTCCCCTCTATCCTTGTTGGACATGAATCCTTGTCTCTGTAAAAGACATGGTGCTTAAAGTCTCCCTATGAACCTACTTCCCACTAAAGTTACCAGGAAAAAATAAGAAGTACCAACAACTGGCAGAAAAGAATGAGGGTCTTTTTTTCTGGTTTGCAAGATGGTTGTCTTCTGACTGTTCCTTCACATTGTGGGGCAGAGAGAGAAACAAAACCCCTCCCATCTCTTCCTTACAAGAACACTCAACGCTCTCATGGACATTGGAAAAAAGATTCAGAGACATGGACTAAAGGAGATCAAAAGTCGTGGAGTAGCAAGAATCTAGGACTGGAGCCACCAAGATCTCCAGAAGAATCCATGGAAACATCCAGTAGGTTAAGGCGGGAGATCAAAGACTGCTTTTCAGAGAGTGTCCTTCCATCCTGAGAATTGCAGTGACAGGGCTGAAAGGCCACCTAGGGCCAAAACAGGGAGGCTGATTGAAACCCCAGGGGCTACTCAAGACTAAGAGCCCATCGAATCAACGTCAAGGCCCTCAAGCCGTAGGAACAAGCCATGGGGCTTTGGACACCTGTCAAGTGCACCAGCCAGACGAGGTGTAGCTCTCTATTAATCGCATTACAGTAAAGAATCTGTGTTCAGAAATCTTTTCACTGCCTTTGCTTCTGTTCCTGCCAGGGCTTTGCCAACCATGAAGTGCTGCCAGGGACTAATCAAGAAAAAGGCAAACAGGGTGGACTGCTGAGTTATAATCAAACAGTCGTGGAACTTTGCAAATGTCAGTGCCTGGAAAAAACAAAGTTTACAAACCCCAGCTGAACACCAGATAATTGGCCAGCAAAATCCATCCAGGAGGGACTTGAACTGCTCTGGGTATGAAAGGAATGTCTCTCCCCTCAGCAGCCTGGGCTTGGGGTGAGGTGGAACTTGGGTGGGGCCAGAATACTGAGGACCTCACTTCAACCCGGCCAGTTTGGTAAACTACTTCCTGCTTCTCTACATCTACTCACTTTTTACGCATCCACTCATCTGTGCTCGAAGCAAGCCCTCTCCAGCTGCTCCCCAGGCTCACTTGCAAGTCTAAGCACTGTGAATCTAATAGCTTTGAGTTTTACTCCAGCAGGCATTATTCTGCCTAACAAGTGACCCTCCAACCACTTCCCCACCTTACAGCCCCAGGTTCCTTTAATCACAGGAGACCATTTGCACTCTGTAAATGCAAGTCTGCATTCCCAAATTCTAAACAAGGGAAAAGAAGAAGAGGAAAGAGTTCAAACCAAACTCTTGAATTGGGCACCTGTGGTAACCACCGAATAAGGCAAACAGGAAAGCAATTGCAACATCAAAAGTAGATGACTTCCTGCATGTAAATTCTTCACTGACCTTGGAATATGGTTAATGTTTATTGGCCTTCCATGTAGTTTCAAAAACTCCAGGCAAGAAGCAGGTCTCAGAGTCCCTCCATTCCGTTTGTCTGAAAATCTGTCTGCACACCTGAGCTCAAGGATGTTCCTGGACTGTTACTGCTTACTCTTGGTTTCACTACCATATATCAAGGAGATCTCACCAAATACAGAGTGGTCCTCAGAGGACCCTGCAGCAGCAGTGGTACCTGTACAGAAACCAATGCACCCATGGTCATAGGAAGATCCACTGGTAACTAGTAAGAGAGGAACAATGGAGAAAAGAATGTAGTCTCCTAAGAAAAATACCATGTTCACCCCATGAATAATAGCAAAATGAGTATTGACCACCTGTCAGAATCTGCTCTGGGTCTTTGGGAACCTGGTGTCCTGGCTGGGCTTCTAGTCTATAAGCTAAAACAGACAATGAATAATTAGCCAAGATTCTAAGATAGATGTATAGAAAAAAAGAGAAAGAAATGAGGGGAAGGGATATGGGCCAGGTGGGAGTTATTAGATAAGACAGAGAAGACCTTTGCAAGGAGGCAGTCTACTGTGGGGCTGGTTGTTAAGATTACTGTATTTTACTGTATATTCATTGCCACAGCAAAATCAGTGTACCCTATTCCAGCAATAACAACACTTTCTGTTTTAAGCTTCATGTAATGTAATCTATTGGGGTGGGTAACAGTATAAAATTGTGTGGCTATTAAGCAGTGAGCAAACAATATTAAGCAAGGAGCAAACAATATTAGAGCTTGCAATATGACTCAAGTGTAGGGCACTTGGTTTCTATTCCAAGCACCCCATGTATCCCAGCCTCACTGGGGAACCTCTGGTAATAGCTGTTCTTGATTTTCCAGCACTGCTCTATAGAGTATATGTACCTCTCCACCCTCTGAACCCCCTACACACACACACACACACACACACACACACACACACCACCACCACCACCACCACACCCTCCTCACACAACCCCAGGAGGGGCCCAGCAACAATGAACAAAACCAACAACCACCTCCAAGCAAAACAGTCCCCCCTCTCCGGGCAGCAGAGGGAAGGGCTTTGAAGCCGCACGAGGCCACAGCGAGAATGCATTTAATAGGGGCAGCTCTCACCCGGGTGTGTGCTGTGGGTGGAATGGAGAGGTAAAAGGTTAAAAAGAGAAAAAGCCTTCCAAAGAGCACCCAGCAGGACTGCACCCCAGACTGGAGAGTAAGGACCAGATCTATGTGCACCCCACAGAAGCCCTGCGAGCCCCCGAGTCCCACCGGGTTTCCATTCCTAGTGCAAGTTAGAGGATGGCCTCTGCGCCCTCTGAAGCACTCCTGGAATTTGGCCTTGGATCACAGAGCTTTAGGACTGAATTGTTCCTTCCTGACAGTGCCCTAATCCCTTCTCTGGATCTCCTCACTGAACTTCTCTTAACCCTTCTGGCCAGGGTCTCTCTTGAGATGAGATTCAATCACGGTGCTATCAGTAGCCCTGAGGACACAAGCCCTCCAACCCCTCTCTCTTTCTCCCCCAAAAACAAAATCTTTTGTTCTGATTTTGTCCTTTGAGGCAGGGTCACTTTTTGGTAAACCGGCACCCGAGTTGAATTTATAATCTCCACAAATAGAACTGAGAGTCATCAGGACCAGAATTTATCACAATTTAAGAAACATTTTTTTCCCCCTAGCTGTAGTTGTAGGATGAGAGGGTGAAGGGTGGATCTAAATGCAGGTGCACTTAAAACCTTTCCTGCCTGATTCTTGGGAGAAAGTTCATACTTTCCCCAGCCAAGTCTAGCCTTATTCATACGTTTCTCTGAAGGCCCTTTGCTGATGCCTTCAGGTTTTGTAATTACAACCCTTAAAATCCATTCGCCCTTCTCATCCTTCCAGTCCCCTTTAGCAGATCCTCCAGTAAAGACTTCCCTGGGCCTGCAGGTGCTGCCTTTCTAGATCTCAGCATGGTCGGCCCTAGACTGTGAACCAAGCAGTGATGCATTTACTTGGCTAAAGAATGTTGAGCAAATGATCACAAAGTTACAATCAATCTGATTTTGTCCTTAATTAAGCAATTGGGGTGGTGTGGAGGAAAACGTGATCAAGTCCTTTCCACAAAGAGAGAGAGTAAAAGAAAAGAAATTTTAAGATCTTGGGTGCTTTTTTTCTTAAGGCAATGTTCAACAAAGTCACTCAGGTTAATCGTAGAGAGAGTAATGTGGATTTGTTCTAAGACATTCATCTTCTAAGTAACATTCTGAGTCACATTAGCTAAGAAGGAAAATGAGCATAGCGGGGAACCAGCGTACAGCCAGGGAAAACTGAGCACATCCAGCTTGGAGGACTTAAAAATAAGTTTTAAAAATATACTTTCCATAGTTTCTGTTTTAATTCATTGTAGTAACCTCAGGTTACACTCTAATTCATTGTGGTAACTTTGAGCAAGTCATAACTCTAAATTATATCTTCATTGTCCAAAAAAAAGTCAACTTGGGGATTCTAAAGAAAATAAGAAAATATTATCAGTTATATGTCCCCCTCAAGTGAATGTATAACCGAAGAGACCATATCCCACACAAAAGTGATGTTATTAATGATCACTGAGACTATCCCCAGCTGTGGCCCAGCAAGATTTTATTAGTCCCACTGCTGTTTCCTGATTCATCTTCATCTCAGGAAGCTTTGAAAATAAAAGTAAGTAAAGGGGCACATTGCAAAAATAAAAATCCCACTCTTAACTTTTCCATCTACTTTAATCCCATTGCTCATCCTTCCTCTCTCCCAACTTCAGCTGGAGACCAGCTATTCCTGTGTGCAACCTGCACTGAAGGAACCTTCGTTGTGGAGCGGGTGGAGGCGCAGGGCAGGAGAGCATCCTGGCCTAGCCCTGCTGTTGAGTATGATGTCCTCACCACAGAACTGAGGAAACAGGCCAATATATCATAAGGCCACCATTGTAATGGATGCCGATATTGTAAAACATGTTCTGGAGGGTCATTCTAATGAAATACTGAGTCAGCTGTTGGGACCTCTTCGAAGGAGTTTCCCATGTGTCTTCCCTTTGCCAGGGACCTCCTAGCAGCAACAACTACCTTGCTGATGTAGTCTGCCATTTGCCCTCTCGGAAGGGCACCTACAGTCTCTGATTTACTGACATGGACAGATTAGACCCCAGGGGATTTCAGGGCAGGAAGGTAAGCTTTTGGTGTCATGGAGACTGATCTTGAAACTGCGCTGAAGAAATGTGGAGTTCTGGCTGCCCAGGCCTAAGTCATCTGCCCTCTGTAGAGAATGAGGCAACCTTAACCAAAGTGAATGAGGGAGGGGTGTGTTGGGCACTTCCACCCAGGTAAGCAAAGTATTTGGTCTAATACCCCCCTATAGAAAAAAAAGTCGATTTCAGCAAATCCCTCCATCCTAGAGAATCTATCTCTGTTTAAAGGAAAAAAAGAAAGCACACCCAACACATTGCCATTAATTAATGTTCTCTAGTGTCTCCAGGGAGTCAGGATCATCCACTCTGGGTAACTTTGCACTTTGAATGCAACACTGAAAAAATATTTTAATTCCTTGCTCTCTCAATCTGCACTAAATTCTGTTTAAAAGATTCCTCGGTCTCTAGAGCTTACTGGGAAGAAAACACAAGCTTGCCAAAACTAAACATGATAAAAACCAGAACAAAAGCAGAGATCTGAAAGTGCCTTTAAAAAAAAAAAAAAAAGAAAGAAAGCTGTTTCCTGCACGCTTCCCACTCCAAGAAGATGCCAGGCCAAGAGAATGACATTGCTAAAAAATTAAGGAGATTGGTGTAGCCTCTGGAAGCCCAGAGCCACACACCATTTGACCTTTGCTGTTTCCTTTTCACCATGGTTGCCTTGTAGCTAAATGAAAAAGACTCATTTCTCAGGGCTTATCTGACTTGGCCCTATCAGCAACATTTGGGCTGCAGTCAATAATCCCTGTTCTCTTTGAGACTCTTTCTTTTCCTTGGTCAGTTCCACGCCATTTTGTTTTCTCCCTACCTCAGTGCTTATTCTTTTCTTTAATTCTGTTGCTGATTCTCGCTATTCAGCCTCTCATCTGAATAGTCAGTATCAAGAATCAGTCCTTGGCTCTATCTTTTTTTCTCAATCTATTATTTTTTCTAGGTGTCACATCCTGTCTATGACTTTTAATAGCAATCACTTGGTTATATTCTATCATGTGTGTGTCATCATCGCTGAGCTCCCGATCTTATAACTGGGTTTTCTTTAACTTATATTTCTATAATATCAGTATCTGATAGGGAGCACCAACCCATCCCATTGAAGTGAACTCCCCAAACTCTCCTACAATTCATTATTTAGAATAAAAGAAGTTTCCTGCTATTATTCATACAAAAACTCATTTTACTGTTCATGACTTTTTTTTTTTCCTCTCTCTCTCTCTCTCTCTTTCCTTCTATCTTGACCATCAGAAGCTTCTCTACTATATTCCAGATGAATGATCTCGATAAGCACATTCCTGCTGATAGGTCATCCGGCTGCTCCAGGCTTTGAAGCTCCATATCCTCAGACTTTTATTTGATAGATGTAGTTGATGTATGTTGATATATCCAGAACACTAGGCTTAATCTCTATTCAGATCCAATTCACAGTAGGTGGGGCTAGAAAAACAGTAAAGCATTGTAACTGAAGGGTTACAGCCTCATGATCACCTTCTATTCACCTCTGCCTGTTCGAACTCTCAGTCCATTTTTCCAGCTCCCTTGTCTTCCTTTTCTCAGATAGTCCAGGCATGCCTGTGACTTTTCACTTGATCTTCTATATTCTTGGAATCTCTTCCCTTCAAATATTCACCTGGTTCCTA
>JAJIBD010028181.1:0-10897 GCA_021461705.1 Cryptotis parvus
AATATCGAATTCTGGAACAGGAGTCTTGGCGCTGGAACAGGTGTCCGGAACATCGGTGTGATATCTTGAACTCTGGAACAGGAGTCTTGAGCGCTGGAGCAGGTGTCTGGAACATCGGTGTGGGCGTCTTGCAGGGCTTCTTCAGCAAGGGAACATTGGCACCGGTAACTGTACCTGTAGCTTAGGCGAGACAAAAACACTTTTCGAGGTTAATCACAAGTAGCGATTTTAAGGCCTTGTACGGATCCAAGTTTGGGATGAAGAGAAGAATATAAAGAAGCTCCAACATGGGTGGAGCAGGGAAATAAGTATGAGAATTGATGATTTTAAAATTGATAAATCTAGTGGATCAGCAGTGGAGTTGATGAATAGAGGTTTGTAGTGGTCAGAAATTGAGAAGGTAATAGTTGAGACATAACATAGACACAACATTAATCACAAACATAATGGTGGCCACCACATGCACACACACGCACACATACATTTGATCGATCAATATCTTACAGCTGTATATGTGACCCACTTAGGGTGATAAATGGTAACGAGTCAAGCGCTTCATAAATATAAAGCCGGCAAATGATGGTGAGAAAGTGTCTTTTCCTGTGAATAGAGCATTGGGAAAAATTAGTTTCGCAAATTATTAAATTTTTAGCGAGCACTGTTTTAGGAGTCTCAGAGTATTGAGCACTGTAGCGCAGGTTTACTGGATTCGAATATCTCATCCTGTGAACAGAATCATTAGAAAAACAATTTTTTATTGATTTAGCAAACATTTTTGTAATGAGCACTGTGATCAGAGTCCACCCATTTTTCCACCCTTTTTTTTTTTGTAAGAAAGAAAATATTCAGGCTGTAAGGCAAGATATTAGACATGAACCATGATCACAGACTGCAAAACAAGATCATTATTAAAAGGAACCAATCCAGGAAGTTTAAACAGCAACTTGCAATTTAAAATTTAAGACTTTATATTGAAAGAATTAGTTGTTTTCTGATTCTTGGAGAATTCTAGTCTTAACAAGTCGCAGAGGGACCCAGAGTTTCTTGGCAGGGTTATCGTCTGTAGAAATGAAAGCATAGCCTCTTCCCCGAATGAGGAGGTGACCTGCAATCCATTTATCATCAATTTTCACCCAGATAGGTGAATTGACTGTTTTTTGAGTTTGCATATCTTCTTGAAAGTGACGTTCAGCCGCGGTATAGGGATCTCCTTGAGGTATATTTAAGAAGTTTAAGGTGAATAATGTTAAAGATAAAGAATCCATTGGAGGCATACTTGTTTTTCGTTGCTTTAATAGCTGAGTTTTAAGTGTTCTGTGGGCACGTTCAACTATTCCTTGTCCTTGTGGATTATATGGAATTCCTGTAATATGTTTGATCTGCCATTCCTCGCAAAAGGATTTGAAGGTTTTGCTGGTGTAAGCAGGACCATTATCTGTTTTTATGGTATGGGGAATACCCATGACGGAGAAGCACTGGAGTAAAAATGAACAAACAGATTTAGCTCTTTCAGACGTCATAGGAACAGCCCATATGAACCGGGAATATGTATCGATGACCACATGAAGGGAAAAGTTTGTTGGGAAATAAGTTAGTATGAGTTATATCCATCTGCCACAATTTGTTTGTCTGTAAACCTCGAGGATTTGCTCCTGCTACATGAGATGTACAATGTAAAGGAGCACAGACAGGACAGTTCGTGGACAATTTGTCTAGCTTGTCTCCATGGGATGCCATGGTGTACATGAAGGCGGCGGGCATTTGTATGTAGAGTCTGGTGCTCTTCCTCAGCTGATTTAAATACTGGTGCTGCCAAGAGATCTGCTGCTTCGTTTCCTCGAACCATTGGCCGGGGAGTCGGCTGTGAGAACGGATGTGGGAGATGTAAATAGGGAATGTTCTATTTCGGAGGAGATCTTGTAGTTTATGGAGCAGCTCCTGAATTATAGGATTATGGGCATTTAAAGAAGCAGTGACAATTCCAGGAAATAAACCAACTACATATGCAGAATCACTCACCACATTACATGGGCCAGATACATGGGATAGTAAATGTATCAGGGTGGCGAGAGTTCCACTTGTTGGGCAGATTTATAATTTGTATGCACAGTAGTGGTCAACGAAGGACCTGTAATTCCACCCCTTCCTGATGAGGAGCCATCAATATAATACACTGGAGCATCAGGAATGGGAGAGGAGCGGACAATGGTGGAAATTATAAAAGGTGTCCCTTTCAGAAATTCCCAGGTTTTTCCAGCTGGGTAATGATAAGATATTTCTCCTGAAAAATCTGCTAAAGCTCTCTGAAGGATTTCACTGAGTGGTAAAACAGCTTCAATTTCTTTTTAGGGTCAGGTAGTACAATTACATGGGGATCATGTCCAAGTAATACTTGGGTTCTTGATCTTCCCTTAATTATAAGGTTAGCTATCATCTCAAGGTAAGGTGTAGCAGTACGATTCTGCTTGTTATGTAAGTAAACACATTCTAACGGTCCAGATAATTGGGCTATAGCAGCAGTTGGAGACTTCGGGGAGTGTTGAAGACCAAGAACCATACCTTTTCTCCGGGATTAAATCTGGAGAGGTAAGATTTTTGAAGCTGATCCATGAAAAAATCTAATTCCTTCTGAGCTTTAGGAGTTAGCTGCCTTGGGCTATTTAAAGCAGGATCACCTTCAAGGGTGTGGAACAGGTTACTGAGCTCACAGTTAGGAATACCAAAGGGAGGGGCGCACCCAGTTGATATCCCCCAGCAGTTTTTGAAAATCATTCACGGTTTTGAGCCCTTTCTGACTAATGGAAATTTTTTGAGGATGCACTGTAGTGCGGTCAAGAGCATAGCCCAAATATTCATATGGAGGCTGCATCTGAATTTTTTCGGAGCTACTTGTAAGCCAGCCTCTGGTAAAACTGTCATTACATCATTATACAAATTCTGGAGATCTCTGGAATTATCACAAGCTAGCAGGATATCATCCATGTAGTGGATGATGTATGCACCAGGAAATTTAGCACGAATGGGTCGCAAAACCTCATCAACAAAGTGTTGACATATCGTAGGTGAATTAGTCATCCCTTGGGGGCAATACTGTCCACTGAAACCTACGTAAAGGACCTTTATGATTAATGGAAGGGACTGAAAATGCAAACCTTTTCCGATCATCTGGGTGGATAGGTATGCTGTAAAAGCAGTCTTTTAAATCTATAATAATTAGCGGCCAATCCTTAGGAATAGCTGCTGGAGAGGGAGCCCAGGTTGTAGGGCTCCCCATGGGGACCATAGTAGAATTTACATTCCTTAAGTCAATCAGCAAACGCCATTTGCCTGATTTTTTCTGTATTACAAAAACAGGAGAATTCCATTCTGAAAACGTTTCCTCAATATGTCCTAATTTCAGCTGTTCTTCCACTAGATTTGTTAGCCCCTCTAACTTTTTTGGTATTGAGGGGCCACTGTGGTGTCCCTATAGGTTTGTCAGACTTCCACTGAATACGGATAGGTGGTGGGCGCTTAACCACAGCGGCCCCAATTAAAAAGGGTTACTCCCGGTGTTAGGCTTATTATGGAGAGCTGGAATTGGTGCTCGACGGGGAATGGACTGGGTATGTGAATTACTGCCCCCCACTGCTCCAGCATGTCTCGACCCCATAAAGTTAAAGGCATAGGGGCTATATAAGGCTGGACCATGGCTACATTCCCTTCAGGGCCAATACACGGCAGCCACCTCGCACTCTGTCGGAGAAGAGAGGAGGAGATATTGCCTACCCCGCTCAGGCTATGGGACACTTTCTTTAGGGCCCAGTTAGAGGGCCAATACTTGGTGGAGATTATGGATATGTCTGCCCCCTGTATGCAACATGCCTTTGAATTTCCTTTTATAAATTTCGATGGGTATAACCCGGCCACTTGGCCTGAGAAATTCTGGTAGTGTACCCAACTAGATAGTTAGCAGGTGGCTGGTGGGCTTGGTTCTGTGTGGCTGTATAACCAACAATGAAGTAGGCAGAATGGATTGGTACTGTTTAAGCCACCAGCTGTAGGGTGTTCGGACTGACTACACGGATCCTCAAAAAATAATAATAGTTTAGCAAGTGGTTCCCCTTTTTTAAAAGTCCATTTAGTTGGCACAGATATTGACAGTATTATCTCTCCATGAGATTCAGGACCCAGAAGTCCGAAATGCACCATAATTCCCTTAAATTTCAGCCAATCGCTCCCTGAATTAAACCCATACTACCTGGGGAGCGGGTCCTTTTATCCCTGTTTTTAGCATGTAGGGGTCTTGACTTGGGTATATTGTGACAGTCTTAGGGCAGAGAATGTCGAGACTGCCATTGCCTGATGGGGTAGGCCAGAGAGCATTTATTGACTGTAACTCTGTGGATTCTGATTCGGAGGATACTGGGCAGGTGGAATGAAGGAGAGTGCCCCTGGATTCAGCTGGGCCTGGGGCTGGCCCCCCCCCCAGTTTCCCGCATTAGGGGAGGCATAGATGTTATTTGAGCCTGCGGAGCTTGTGGAACCTGGGAGGGGGTCCATGTAACATTTCCTATAAAGGGGATTATTAGAATGTTGCCCTGTATTGATAGTTTTAGAAGATGGGCAATCTCTACGGGTGTGTCCCTTCTTTCCGCAGCTAAAGCAGGTTATCTGTCCAGATGAAGCCTGAGGCTGACTTCGCCTCCAAGACCGACAGTCTCTGGCCCAATGTTTTCCTTTTCTGCACCTTGGGCATGGTCCATGTGGGGCCCTTCGAGGGGTGGAGCTGCGATTATTAGAATAGTTTCTCCGATTATTGTTTATCCTTTGAAGTTTATTGTTTCTCCCCCTAGAGCTGTCTGACATTTCATCCCTCTCCTGATCCTCCTGCTGTATGGGATAAGCCTCTATATCATCCTGTGTTCTATGGGAGGTTAAACCAACATTTCTACAGGCCTTTAGATACCCCATGAGGTCATCCTTTTCCTTAATACTATATAGTAATGCTCGACATTTTTGATTAGCATTCTCATATGCTAAGTTTCGTTTTAGGACTTCTTGAGTGGTTGGAGTTCTCTTCTTAAACTTTGCAGCCTTTTTCTCCCCGTTGCAGGAAGTAGAATTTTGCCCCAAGAGGAGACGGTGGTCCAATCCTGTCTGGAATTTTGGGGACGACAGCAACATCGGTCAGACAAAACCGTCGATTGAAGATGATGTGGTCGATTTCATTGTGGAACTGTCCACCAGGAGATTCCCATGTCCAACGTTTCGCTTCAGCCTTCTGAAACTGTGAGTTCCCATGAATAGTCTTGGTGGACATGATGAACTCAGATAGTCTCTCACCCCTGTTCGTTCCATTCTAGGCCATGGGTCCCGATGTGGAGTTCTTCAGCCGATCTTCTCGGTCCTATCTTGGCATTAAAATCACCGACTATGATCTTGTAGAAGGTGTGATCTTTTTTATAGAACTCCTCCAATTCCATGTAGAATTTCTCAATTTCATCTTCTTTGTATGTGGATGTTGGTGCATAGACAATGAAGATAGAAATTGCTGGCAGTGGGCCACATCTCCTCAAGTGTAATCGTCCTATTCGGTTTGTTAGGCATTCAAATGAATCAATGTTGACAGCCATGTTCGTGTTGACAAGGACACCAATGCCACCGACGCCTCTTTCATCACATGTTCCAAGGAACAATTCTTCTCGGTGTCAAATACAGCATGATGCGACTGGCGCCTCCTCGTCTCAGTCAGACCAATGATGTCGTACTTGATCTTTCTTGCTTGCAGCATCAGATCCTCAATATATGCTTCCGTTGCCAGTGTACGTGCATTGAAAGTACAGACAGTCATTTTAGTCCTTCTTCGTTTTGGCAGCCTAGGACAGCTGTGAAATTTTATCAGGCACTGCTTGTTTGCCTTTCTTACTGCTGCCGTATTAAGGGCTCTTTCGGGGTCAGGAAAATAAACATTTTTGTTACTGGGTTTGGCATATCGAACACGCATCGGACAGCTTGCCAGGCTCTGCCATGCGGGCACTATATTCTCATTGCTTTGTGGGGCTCTCTCAGAGGGGTGGGTAGAATATTTGTGGTAGTTTGGAGGTAAATCGAGCGGCCGGCGTGCCGCAGCGCTTTGGACAGCTGGTTTCTGCTCTGCCGGGTGTACCTGTGTCTGAGGCTCAAGCATTCCTGGGTTTGAAATACTCTCCTCTGAAGGGCGGGTCTCTGCAGGGGCGGGTCCTTGTAGGCTGGGTTTCTGACAAGCTGGGCTGGAGACTGGATTAATCTGTGGGCTGGAGAGTGGATTAATATGCTGGGGGAGATCTTACCAGCTGCAGAGTGTGGATTGTGACACAGATCGCTGCCAGCAAGGTGTGGGAGTTTCTCTGGCCTCCTCCGAGGCTCCATCGGGATGGTGGACTCAGGTCCGAGGTTGCTCTCGTGGTCCATGGAGTGCAGGGGGTTCAAAGGGGACAGCTGGTTTCTGCTCTGCCGGGTGTACCTGTGTCTGGGGCTCAAGCATTCCTGGGTTTGAAATACTTCTCCTCTGAAGGGCGGGTCTCTGCAGGGCGGGTCCTTGTAGGCTGGGTTTCTGACAAGCTGGGCTGGAGACTGGATTAATCTGTGGGCTGGAGAGTGGATTAATATGCTGGGGGAGATCTTTACCAGCTGCAGAGTGTGGATTGTGACACAGATCGCTGCCAGCAAGGTGTGGGGAGTTTCTCTGGCCTCCTCCGAGGCTCCATCGGGATGGTGGACTCAGGTCCGAAGTTGCTCTCGTGGTCCATGGAGTGCAGGGGGGTTCAACGGGGAAAGCTGGAACAGGATTAGCAGAACAGGATTAGCAGAACTCCCAGAACGACCACCAACTGGGAACTCTTTAGCACCATTGCGGCAACATGGGAAGATACCATCATTGATGACATCGATGAAGAATACAACCGACTGGTTCAGCACCTCCATGATTGTGCGAAGAATGCCGAGAGAGAGAGAAAAACACAAAAGGACGCTTGTCTTCAGAAACTCTCGAGCTCATTCGCCAACGTGGCAAGGCGCGCGAGCCTCAGGAGACCAAATGCTAACGTCCAAGCTTGCTAAACAGTGCAGAGAAGCGATAAAAGCAGACCTCAAAGACAGAAGAGCAGAAATACTGGAAGATGCAGCAGAAGCTGGGAAAAGTATTCGCACTGCCCGCCTGTCCTTCGCCAACTATAAGACCAAGATGACTGCCCTCCGACGCCCTGATGGATCTATCACATCTTCCAGAAAGGCAATGGAGAAGATTATCCAGGACTTCTACTCAAATCTTTTTGATAGCCACATCCACCTGCCCACATACCAAATTCCACAGGATGGATACGTCATTCCCAACGTTCTCCCTTCTGAAATAAGACATGCCATCTCATCGGTAAAGAAGGGAACAGCACCAGGCCCAGACAAAGTCAGACCCGAACATCTGAAGAATCTGCCATCGGTGCTCATCAATACACTAGCTCGGCTCTTCACACGCTACCTGTCTGAATGCAAGGTGCCCCTCCCAATGGAAAACCAGCAGGACAGTTCTACTGTTCAAGAAGGGAGACATTCATGACATCGGCAACTATCGCCCCATCTGCCTGTTGTCTGTCATCTACAAGCTGTTTACACGAGTCATCCTGAACAGGATTAGCAGAACACTAGATGAAGGTCAACCATGCGAGCAAGCAGGTTTCCGGAAAGGATTCAGCACAATCGACCATATCCACACAGTAACCAAGCTCATTGAGGTTTGTAGGGAGTACAAGATGCCGCTCTGTCTCACGTTCATTGATTTACAGAAAGCCTTTGATTCTGTGGAAACTGAAGCAGTCATCGAAGCCCTAGTCAAACAGGGTGTTCAAACCCAATACATCAAGATCCTTCGTGAGCTGTATTATGGATTCACCACCAGGATCTCACCATTCTACAAAGAAGTGATCATTGATGTCAAAAGAGGGGTTCGACAGGGTGATACCATCTCACCAAAAACTCTTCAGTGCCACCCTCGAGAACATCATGAGACAATTAGAATGGGAAGGAATGGGAGTGAAGATAGATGGTCGGGCAACTACACCACCTCCGCTTCGCTGATGACATCGTTCTAATAACACCAAACATTAGCCAAGCGGCACAAATGCTGGCTGACTTTGACCGAGAATGTGGAAAGGTAGGTCTACAGCTGAATCTGAAGAAAACTATGTTCATGAGAAATGAACTAGTTCCAGAGGCCCCATTCTCTCTCAATGGAACAAACATCTCTGAATGCAGCAGTTATGTGTACCTAGGTCGAGAAGTCAACATGATGAATGACCTAAAACCTGAGCTGCGCAGGAGGAAGAGAGCGGCATGGAATGCCTTCAAAGGCATCGAAGAAATAGCTAAAGGACAAAGAACCTCCGGCTCCGGGCACATCTCTTCGACTCCACCATTCTCCCTGCATTAACATACGCCTCAGAGACCTGGGCCCTACGAAAGCAGGATGAGAATGCTATTCGGGTCTCCCAGAGAGGAATCGAAAGAGCTATGCTTGGAATATCACGTCTCACTCAAGTGAGAGAAGGAATCCGGAGTTCTGACCTCCGTCGCTATTCCAGAATCAGGGACGCTGTCTCGTTTGCCAAGGCATCGAAAATCAGATGGGCTGGACATGTAATGCGATTTGGAGACAACCGCTGGACTAGAGCCGTTACCGACTGGATCCCACGGGATGTCAAAAGATCACGTGGCCGCCCACCTACAAGATGGTCAGACTTCCCTTGTTAAGACCCTGAAGGAACGGTTTGAGGCTCTTCATATTCCTGAATCAACCAGATGCCATTGGGCTACATTGGCACGTGATAGGGTCCAATGGAAATGTTACTGGCCCCCGCTCGAGCAAATCGATGAGTAACGGGATTCAAGTGATCAAGTGATCAAGTGAGTGGTTGGGTCTTGAACCTGTCTTTTGGATTGTTTCACATAATCTCCCAACAAAATCAAAGTATGGTTCATCACGACCCTGGTAAATTTTTGTATAGCTACCTAGAAATTCTGGGTCGGAACCTACTCTTTCCCACGCTTTAATGCTGTCTCCCGAACAAATTTTAAAATAGGTTCAGGTAATGTCGCTTGTTTTGCTTTCTTTTTGCCATTCACCTTCACCTTTTAGCATGGCAAAAGTTATAGTATGGCCTGATTCCTTTTCTCTTAAAGTGTCAATATTCGGTTAACCCCATCTGCATACCACATTTGCCATTGCATGTACTGTGATTTGTTTAGACAAGTATGGGCTACCATTTCAAAGTCTCCTAATACCCACTGACTATTTTCGCCCCAATCAGCTAAATATTTTTAAAGTATAAGGACTTGATATTCCAAACCTGTCGCCAAGCCTTCCTAAACGGGGGTTATTGACTCAATTTTTAAGTCTTCATGAATTGGTTTTACTTTATCTTTAGATTGGTCATGAGAAAGATTGCTGGGCTTTGCTCTTTGATTCGAGCTAACCTGTTCCTCCCGTTCTTCCTCATCAGAGCTTGTAGTATCTGGCAGAGGAACATCTACCCCATTGAGGGTATTAACTCTGGGGAGATTTTCAGCTTGGGAATTTGCCTCCTCTGGGTTTTCCTGTTCCTCCTCTAAGTTATCAGCCACATTAGAATTCTTTTTAGATTTTTTGCTGGGAATGTATACACCTTTTTTCAAGTCTACAGCCTTGGGGCGTGTTTGTGTGGACAGCTTTTAGTTGGTTCATGCCTCAGTATTGGGTATCGCTAGGTCCTGCTTGATAAGTTATGAAATCAGAAATCTCCCTGCGTAACACATCCATTTCTTGGTTTAAGTTTTCAAGTTTCCTATATATTTCTTCCTTTTGTTCTTTCAATCTTATGTGTAACTTCCAAACCTCCTCTTTCTGTCCATCTATTCTATCTCTCTGTTTGTCAATTTCTTCCTTTAAGATAGTGCTGATTTTATTGATATCCTTCTTCTGCTCTTCAAATTTTACTAAATTTTAAATCCTGTTTAATAATTTTACTTTCCTGTTCTTCTAATTTTTCTTTGAATTTTAAATACTGTTCTTCTAATTTTTCTTTGAATTTTAAATTCTGTTCTTCTAATTTTTCTTTGAATTTTAAATCCTGTTCTTCTAATTTTTCTTTGAATTTTTAAATCCTGTTCTTCTAATTTTTTCTTTGAATTTTAAATCCTGTTCTTCTAATTTTTCCTCAAATTTTAAATCCTGTTTAATAATTTTACTTTCCTGTTCTTCTAATTTCTTTTCAAATTTTAAACTCTGTTTAATAATTTTGTCCCTCAAGCTTTAAGACCAGTCTACCTGTAGTTTTATGATCCTCACTTATTTCTTCAATCGCTGAGTAAACCTCGTCCCTTAAGATTGCATTCAATTTATTACTTTCTTCCCTCTCTCTATTAAACATTGTCCTTACATAAAGGTACAGTTTAAAAAATCAAGGACCCAGATGATTTGTGAAAAGATAGAGTAGTTCTCAGAAAGGAACTTTATAGACTGGGCTATGTATGGTTCTGAGCCAATAAAAGATACAATGTATCTATACCATGAGATATCCATCATTTTACTCACGGTTCGGAGGCAGATGATCTCTGTCCGATGATAATTAGACAAGACGATGTTCGTGGTGCCCACCCAGGGACGCCAAATGTCGGGCGCTCGCCGGGGTCCCCGACAGTGCCGGGAGCGAAGTTCCCTTCCCACCTCGAGCCGGCGAGGAATGGATGAACACTCAGGAATCCGATGCAGTTTTAAAAAAGCTTTACTTATCACAGGTTCAGGCACACAAATCAGCAAAAGGACAAAACCCGATGCTTAGGATTCCAGGCTAGAACCCCAGCCACGTGTAGGCCAAGATGGCGACCACCACGTGTAAAAGCTTCCAAG